>JADANK010000413.1:0-58910 GCA_021292215.1 Lophura nycthemera | reverse complement strand
AGCTCTTCTTCCAGAAGCTGAGAGAGAAGCAAAAGTGGAGGGAAATGGTTTCCTTGTTGCACCATTCTGGAGCAATGATTAACAAGATCCAAAGTCCAACAGCCACCCCTTTCCTGTAAATCAGTGAGCAGTGCTAGTCCCGTGTGTTCTCTGCCCCAAACCCACTGCAAGAACCACACTTTTCTTCTGTGCCCTTATGTTTTCCCATGGAACTCTCCATTTTCCTTCAAAAATATATATATATAAAAAAAAAACCACAAACATTAATGGCTTCCTCCAGCAGTATCTGCATTTCTTACCATTTATATATCACGCAGCTGCTCTGAGAAGCCCACAAGCACTTGAGCCTCCCTATTCTCATGAGCTGAAGGTCCTTTCTCTTTTGTCAAATGAGAAACCTTTGGAATGGCATTAAAGGGAGAGGAAGAGAAGAAGTTCTTCCTCCAGTGCGGCATTATATGGCTTCTGTAGATCCAAGGACAGTGCTGTTTAATGCCATTAATTAGAAGCAAGCAAAATGCAAGCAATACTTCTTGTAAAAAGGCAGCCACGTGGTCATATGTTAAATTAAAGGTATTTTCTAACTGGAAGGAATGCAGGAAGTTTTTCCTTGGGGGAAAAAAAAAAAAAAAAGTAGTTTGACAACTTTGTGTAAACTTTGTGTAACACAATGTGCTGATTAATTAGACCAAAAAGTAAATAAAATACGTAATAAATGTAAAAAATTTTTGAGAAGTAGTAAATATTTTATTTGAGTGCACAAGAGAGATGGTTTTTTGGACAAACAGCTAAAACAGTGATTTCCCTTTTGACCACGTATTGTTTTCAAAGCAAACAGGAGAAAATGGGATTAAGAAATGTTTAAACACTTCACAGAGGAATGTTAACCAACCACAGGCACAGTGGGAGCAATAAATTCACTTAACCCCTTTGTTGCTCAGAGTTGAGAAACAAGTTCAACTAAACCGAAAGCCACAAGGAAAGCTTCAAAACATTACAAACAATTATTTTTCCCTTGCAGTCCAAGGGAGACTCCACATCTTTACCTGAAGATCTGGCTGTCCTTTTATAATTGGTGGCTAATAAACAACTGTAGGCTTGCCTACCTCCAAAGAGAAACTATGCTAGTCTAAATGGTCATTAAAAAATTGGGCAATTAGTTTGTTTGTAAACATATTCATTTTGTATATATAGTTATTTTAAAAAATAAAGTCATCATGTCTATTCTAGAAATACGTTTCATCACATTTTAAAGATATTGAAATACTCCCAGCGTTGTCTGGTGAGTTAAGGGATAGCGAACACTGAAACAGACAACAGTAAGTTGTAGATATTTTGAATTTTTCTTATTAATATATCATCCACGCTGCTGGAGAAAAAAAAAAAAAACAACCAAAAAGTAAAGAAAAGGATATTAAACTGCAGCCAGGTCTGTCTATGTTAAACTTAAAGGCAAAAACTAAAATTGTCAATGTTTTCAAGTAAAAATATTAGCATGTAATTATTGGAAATTCTGTTTTTTATATCACAGTTAAGAGAAATTTAGGAGCATTTGAGAGCTATGAATGATTTAATGCCTGCTAACCTTTCAGAACAGAACAATGATGTGTGAATAAGAAGTTTAAGAATTTAGAAAGAAACCACAACCGTGTCCAGTGAAACCTGAATTCAAAGTAATGTAGAGTTCACTTAAATCAATTAAGGGAGTTAATTTAAATTACTGCTTTAATTTAAGATTAATTAATTAATTTGTTATAGAGAAATCAGGGCTCACAGATGAAAAAGTATTCATGCTAGAGTGAAGCAGAATTCACACGTCCAAGGAGCATGTGCAATCATCCCACTGCTTCTTCTCCAAAGAGATCAAGTTGAGTGGAAATTAAAAAGTAAATAAAGCACCAAAAAATGTTGATATCAGGTTTGGAACTGAAAGGAAAATAAATTTTAATTTTAATTTTAATTTTAATTTTAATTTTAATTAATTAATTAATTTTCACTGATCTCACCTAAAAGTTATGCAGTGTGGGGCAATATGAGTATGCTGCTGATTTTGACTGCACACTTACAGCAATTCTAAAAACTTACTCTAACTGTGGGCATCCTCTAATTAGGGTTAGGGTAAAGGTTATGTTGAGGGTTTGGTTTAGGGTTAGGGTTAGGGTTATGTTTAGGATTGTTTAAAGTTAGGTTCAATTACGGTTAGCATTAGGATCAATTAGAGTTAGGGTTAGGGTTATGTCCAATTAGGTTTAGGGTTAGGGTTAGGGTTAAGGTTAGGTTAAGGTTTAGTGTTAGGGGTAGGATGAATTAGAGTTAGGTTAAGGGTTAGCATTAGAGTTAGAATTAGGGATAAGTTTAGGATCAGTTAGGACTAGGGTTAGGTTTTGAGGGTATTGGCAATCTTGTCTGTTTTTGGTATGGCTTCTCAAAATCCTCCTGCTTGCACTTCCTCCATTCCTCTTTCCTTTCTTTTCTTTTTTCCTCCTGCATTTCTTTCTCCTTGGAGCACATTCATATCTTTGCCTCTTAGCAAACTCCACTCGAAGAGCTGAATCTTCCTTGAAATCACCTGCAAACAATCAAGATCATTTTCCCAGCCCTGTTCTTGTACTGAGGAGACTGACATTTTGTATTTGCAAAGATGTCTGTGAGTCTGGTGATTATGCATGTTATTGGTTAATCCTAAATCTTGATGCCCACAGCAGTGTGGGTGAAAGGCATGGGAGCACTTCAGAGATTCCTCAAAGTGAATGCAGAAGGAGGGGTTTGGAGAACAGAGTCATGACATGGGCAGTCATGTTGGGCACCAACCCTGCAGATGCGTGCTGTTAACACCGTCTGGGATGAAAACAAGGGCGCGGGGAGATTCTAGGTACATTTAAAACTCCATTTCTATTGACATAAATATGTGTATTTTCAAATGGAATATGCTGAGCTGCAATCAGACATTCAATTAAAAAATTGGTCACATCACTTTACCAGAATGTTGCAAGAGAAAAATATCCCCTGCTTCACAGTCATACCTTATTCATGCCATCACTTTTGGCAGTATGCACATTTGTGAGCAACTATTGTCAAAAATGAAGGACAGGAAGAGTAGCATTTCATCAAAAATCTGTGATGAGCATAGTGAGAACTCACCATGTTTTTGTTACTCTCTTTTATATCTTAATAAAAATACTATAAATTAGAATGTTTTGTTACTTATATACATTAACTATATTTCATATTTTATGAGGGCTGCTCCAAAGGTAATGCCTCTTCGTTTAATATTTTGGAGCACGATGCCAAAGGCAGATGTTGATGCTGTAGAGACTGAACTTTCCCACCAATATTCTGTTAAATGTTGTTGCTGTGTGATAGATGGCAGCAGAGAGGCAGTCTGACAAAATGGTGTCTGACATGGAAGTGAGTATGAAGCAAAGGGATGATATTCAGTTCCTCCATGTGGAACAAAAAGGCACCCATTGGTATTCGTTAATGCTTGCTGAACATTTATGGAGGCCAATTAGTGGATGTGAGCATGGAAAGGCAGTGGTGGTTTTCACCACAAGGCATTTCAGCAGTGATGACAGTGACAGCAGTCACATCTGCTTGTGCAGATTTTTATGAGCACGGTATGCAGGCTCTTGTTCACAGCTTGTGAAAATACACAGATAATAGTGGTGACTGTATTGAAAAATGGCGACTTGTAGCTGAGAACTTGCCAAATAGTGCTATTATGATTTTTGTACTAGTGGTCATTTCCAGGTAAATATAGGTAAGAAGCATTACTTTCAGAACAACTCATGTATATGCAGCCCAAGACAATTCCTCTTCACTCAGCGTGTCCCAGGAAACCAACAGTTGGACACCCATGTGTGTGAAGCAAAGCATCTTGAAACAAGCACACAGCCCCTGTGCAACACCTTACCAGCGCAACTGCATGATTCTTGCACTGATTTTCTGCTTCTCATCCCCTCTGAAATGTCTTGGATGCATCCTTTCCTCAAAGCTTCAGGAGTTTCTCCCCAGCAAATGGAACAGCAGTGCTGATATGAAGTATTATCCCTTGCTATCTTGATGTATTTTGGCTCCAGCATTCAAGGCTGTGTTACGTCCTGAGAGGACAACTCATCTATTAGGGAACACAATGCTTTTAGAGAGAGCTGTTGAGCTGTGACTCCAGCAGTCTCTGCAGTGATTGGTCCAAGAATGAAAACTGTTTTCTATTTTTTTTTTTTTTTTTTTTTTTTTGGCATAGCTTCATCCTATCCTACACACAATGGAAAATACCCTGTGGTTTCTGGCTGCATGCTGCAAGCACTGAGCTCTGCAATGGACTCATGGAAGGAGTGCTCCCCTGCATGCTGAGCAGCTGTGGGCAATAATACTTAATTTTGCTTGGATTTTTATGGAAATATATATATATATAAGTTTTCTTACCCTTTATTTTGTTGAATTTTTCACCCACCTCTCCCTGATGTGCATGGACTTTCTGTCCCTGGCATCAGAATAAGTCATCCCAAATATACAGGAAATGCATTTCAATCCCCTCCAGCAGCAAAGGTGCTAAAGAAGAGGCCAAGGCAGCCAGGCTCCATCTCTTTCCCCTCCCTTTGCACTGTCTGATAGCCAGTTTCCATTGAAAGTGTGTTTGTGCCCCATCAGTACAAAACTATGGGAGAAATTCTCCTAGCAAGAGTTAAATTGGCACCTAAATTTTAAGGTAATAGAGCAGGAAAAAGGAAAATATTCAAGTGATCTCCCCACCCCCCCAAAATAGGAGTGTAAGTAGCTGTTTGTAAATATATATATATAAAATGCTAAAATGCTCATACTGAGGCAGTGATAGATGGAGATTTGCAAGAACAGCTGATGGTAACCTGAGCAGCTTCATCAGAGCTGTGCAAACAATGACTCTTTGAAAGCAAACACAAGGACTGGTTTCCTCACTCATTTCTTGCAGGGAAAGCAGTCAGAAACTGGACTTGGAAATACAGCCCCCCTGCCTTGGATGGCTGCAACTGCTTTGTTCTCCTGCTTTTTCATCGTAGGACCTGTACAGGTCTGTTACCCTAACACCTTATCTAGCAAGGATGGGGAAGAAAAATTCATGAAGCATGTTCATGAATTCAAGAGCAGAAAAACAAAGTGTGCATGGAGTATGGTGGAGAGGGTCCACAAAAACTGCAGTGAGTATAAGGAAGCAGAATGGAGGAAGAGGAATTCATGGCCTGAGCTGGTGCCGACGGAAAGTAATGCAACCTTGTTGTGAACATCTTGCAGAAAAATAGGAAGAAAAACACAGGGCTGGACAAATGCTCTGGCTCCTCAAGGCTTATTTACAGAAGAAAAAGGAGACTCCATAAGCAACCAACACGCTTTTTGCTGCAGTGTTTGAGATTACAGAGTTACAAAAAGTTTAAGACTGGAAGGGACTTGGAGGTCTTTTTGTCTAGGGCAGAGGGGAATGAATTTTAAGTAAAATAAGGGAGATATTGGTCAAATATAAGGAGGAAATTATATACTCAGAGGGTGATGAAACTGTCCAGAGAAGTTGTGAATGCCCCAATCTTGGAGGTGTAGCCTCACCTTGAATAGAATTTGGGCCGATACAAGGATATAAAAGTTCTAGAGTGTGTCTAAAGGTGGGCTATGAATTTGGGAAAGGATCTGGAGGGAAAGAAGGACAGTAAAATGCTCGTAGGACATCTGTTCAAAAGCCCGTATCTCTTCATTAGCTGAAGGGAACATCATGCTCCTGATTTGGGCACATCAGCTTGGTGCTTACAATTCAGAGATAGATCTGAGTGTCGTGATTGGCTTCTGTACTGGGTGCACTCTGTCCTTCAAAGATATCTTCTGTTTGGGTTGAAAAAATGTCATACACGTGTTTGCCAGCACTGTCATCTCTCTTCTCCACTCTGGAACATCTGCAATGTTTAGATCCCACCTGGAAAGAAATGCATGCAATCTAGACTTGTGAAATTAGCTTGCTTTGCCCTGCAAGGCCACTTAAAGTTAATAGTATGCATATGATCATGCTATAGAGTGATTTGATGATTCATCAAACCTTAGAATCATCAAATCCTAGAATCCCAGAATAGCTCGGCTTGGAAGGCACCTGAAGGATCATAGAATCATAGGACGACATGAGTTGGAAGGGATTACGAAGATGGTGGAATCAATCATAGAAAAATAGGGTTGTGGAATCGTATAATAAGAATCATAGAATCAAAGAATCATAAAATCACAGAATCATAGAATCATAGAATGGCTTGTGCAAGAAGGGACCCATCAAGTTCCAGTCCGCTTCCATGGGAAGGGTAGCTATCCATGAGGTCAGATTGCCCTGTACACCATCCAACTGGCCTTCAACATTTCCAGGGATAGGACATTCACAGATTCTTTGGGCAATATGAGCATGTAATATTCTAGCGATAGTTCAAAAGCATAAAAAGGAAAAATAAGTAGCCACATGGAGAGATGGGAATCATCCCTCAAAACACCAAGCTCCAACTTCACGTCTCCATCATCGTCCCATGGCACATCTCTGAGAAGGAGATGTGAATGAACAAACTACAGCAGGGGAAATTTAGATTGGATTTTAGAAAACAGCTTTTTATGATGAAGGCAGAGAAGCACAGACTCCTCAGAGAGGTGGTGGATGCCCCGTCCTTGGAGACGCTTGAAGGTTGGACCATAATCTGAGCAACCTCATCTAGCTGTAGATGTCCCTGTTTGTTGCAGGGCCGTTGGACTAGGTGGACATTAAGTATCCATTCCAACTCAAACGATTCTATGATTCCATGACTGTGGAAAGATGAAGAGCCACCAGCCCCAAAACCCAGATTAGAGGCTTAGTTGCTACAGATGCCTTGCAGGCTGGGGCATGCATGAAGCTTACCAGAGCACACAACGCCTGCATCTTCTCCATGGTTGCAGTTATGGACTCCCCAAGGCCTTGCTGCACATTCGGAGAGCGCTGATTCCCTGCTGGAGCATTTCACATCATCCAGCCAGATACGGCCAAAGCCTTGCCCAAAATAAGCGGATCCTGGGGCTGACATGGCTGTCCCGCAGCCCAGCTGCTGGCACACAACTGCAGCATCGCTCAGGTCCCAGCTGTCATCGCACACTGTTCCCCACTGCTGGCCGTGAAGCACCTCGACTCTCCCAGCACAACGACTAGGGCCGTTCACCAGCCGGAGAGGAGCTGCTTCTGCAGAGCCTGCACATAAAGCAAGATAAAACGAGAAATGCACACATAAATACCCTGCACCTGACCCTAAACCTGCTGAGAGTAGACACGTAGTAGTGTCTCTGTACCAATCAAGGTGCTCAGTGAATGAAGAAGACATTCTGGGTGATCAGGGCTTCTCCCATAGTCAACCTCATACTCTCCATCATGCTCTGCACTGCTGAAATACCTCACTTAGGACTTAAGGTTTCTGATTTGTTGTCCGCAAGACGTGTTTGTTACGTGGTGTGCAATGAACCAATCTCACACACAGAGATGAGGTGTTGGTTTATTATGAAGATGGGGCTAATTTTCCTTTCTGCTGACTACGCTAGTCATAATGATTAAATACATCTTTAGTTTGTACATTTCAATGATGTTCCCATCTTTGAGTACAAGCTTAGTAGCCAAACTATGATCAGGAGTTTCTTTACTTAATCACTTTCAGTAGTTTCAGGTGTGGTCATCTGATCCTAGATAAAAGCCTGGATTTGCTGTACCTAAGGGAGCCCGTATAAAGATTTGTAGAAAGATTAATTCCTTCTTGACTTACAGCACAGTGTGGAGGAATACTGATTCATCCCTTCCTAGCAGACATGTTTCCAAGAGTTTACTGAACCACTTTGTGACACAGAACACCATGCTTGCTCTGTATAAAGAGCAATCTGCCCTGCCAAGCTTGGGAATAAAAATGTAATGTTGTCTATGGATATTACAGATGTAACCTATGCAAATGCATATATTTGGCAACTTCCAGTTAGTTGTTGTTTCCCATCTGAGTTGCCTTGGGGAATCTTTGCCATTCTTCAGCTCTAATGTCAAAAGAGTGGAAATCCGATGTAGGTGTCTGCTTTCTGTTGGGCAGGCCAGTATGTATTACTGTATGTTGTATATGGCACTGTATCTTGTACTATATAATCCAGGTTCAGGTACGAGGCTCCCATAACCTCATCAGGGATGGGATGTTTTTGGGACCATTTTCAACCTTCATAAAAGCCCAGGAGCCTTCAGAAGCTGAGGTATGGGAGACTAAGCTTGATACAGTTATCAGATGCAGATCTGATCATGGTAACCCAGATTCTGTTGGTGACTGTGGACCATGTAGTTTACACAAGAATGAATTTATAGACCACAGTGACTGACAGTAGACATTAGGAGCAGCCTGAGCTCAGACAAGACCTCCTACTGAGTCTGAAAATCATTTTTCCATTTCCCAACGCTTTTGAGACCGAGATATATGCAGGAGTTACCTGAGCACACCACTCCAGCATCTTCTCTATGTTTGCAGTTATGGGATCCCCAGGCCTGCAACTGGCACTGCGAGAGGGCAGCCTCTGTCCCTGCACAACTGACATCATCCAGCCAGATGGGGTCAGACCCTTGTCCGAAGCGAGCTGCGCCAGGGGCTGATATTGCTGCCCCACAGCCCAGCTGCCTGCACACAACATTGGCTTCTGCTTTATCCCAGCCGTCATCACACACGGTTCCCCACTGATGGTCATGAAACACCTCGACTCTCCCAGCACAATGACTCGGACCATTCACGAGCCGGATGGGAGCTGGTTCTGTAATACCTGGCAAAAAAAAAAAAAACAACAAAAAAACAAAAAAACAAACAACAACAACAACAACAAAAAACAAGCACAGAAACACAAGCACAAATCCACAAAACACAACAACACAAGAAATCCCAGGGAAATGGACAAGCTACAAGAACCAAATGATGTTAATGAAAGCCAAACACAGGATGTTGTACTTGTGTTAGGGCAATCTCAGATAAGCATACAGACTGGGAGAAAAACTCATTGAGAGCAGGACTCTAGAGAGGGACTTGGGAGTTCTGGTGGGTGAAAAGCTTAAGTGGAATCAGCATTGAGCGCTCACAGTCTGGAAGTCGACAGTCCCCTGGGGTGCTTCTAGAGAGGGGTAGTAGTGGAGAGAAAGAGGGGATTGACCCTCTCTGCTCTGCTCTCCTGAGGCCCCATCTATAGTACTGTGTCCAGGCCTGCTACCCCAAGCATAGGAAGGGTGTGGAGGTTTTGGAGCATTTCCTGGATGACATGAAGGTGCTCATAGGTCTGGAGTACTTCTCCTAAGGAAACAGGCTGAGGGAGTTGGGCTTGTTCAGCTTGGAGAAGAGAAGGCTGAGGGGGGATCTTATCAACACTTGTAAATATCTAATGAGCAGGTTTCAGTTGCTGGGACCAGGCTCTTTTAGGTCATGCCCAGCAACAGGAAAAGGGGCAGTGGGCACAAACTGGAACTCAGGCAGTTCCATCTGAACATGTGATAGAACTCCTTTACTATGAGCATGACAAAGCCCTGAAACAAGCTGCCTAGAAAGGTTGTGAAGTCTCTGGACATATTCAAAACATTCCTGGATGCTTTCCTGTGCAATCTACTGAGGGAAAATTCCTTTAACAAGGGGATCTTCCAACCTCTGCAGGTCTGTGATTACGTGAATTAACAGTACCTGAGCACACCACACCAGCATCCTCCCCATGGTGACAGTTGTGATCTCCCCAAGGCCTGACTCGGCACTCAGCAAGGGCAGTTTCAGATCCTGCACAGTTCACATCATCCAACCAAATTTTTCCAGATCCTTGTCCAAACCGAGCATAGTCAGGGGCTGAGGTGGCTGCCCCACAGCCCAGCTGCCTGCAGACCACTTGAGCATCTTTTAAATCCCAGCTGTCGTCACAGATGGTTCCCCATTGCTGCTCATGAAACACCTCAACTCTCCCAGAGCAGAAATTTGAACCATTGACCAGCCGGACTGGGGCTGGTTCTGGAACACCTGAAACACAAAGGAAAAACAAGGAAAGTTATTTTGGCAAAGACATTCCTTCCAGGCACATCAGGAAACATTGTGTACACTAGTTGGTTTAGTATGACGTCCAGGGACAAGCATCGAGAAGAAGGTTCAGTGCTATTGGATTTCCTCACACGTGACCCAAAGGTCAAGAAGTAGTGCTGGCCCAAACTCAAGAAACTCAGGAAAATAAATGTCCCATTGTTTCTCACTCCCAAATATGAGGTGATTGTAGCCTTCTTCTCTCTGCCTTTTACCAGGAAGACAGCAGCGCCCAGGCTAGCAAATGCAGGAAACTCCACTGCCCAAGGGAAAAGACACTAGCCAGGAAGATGGTGAGAAAACTGGGGTATGATTGACCTCAGCCAGACTTCATCTTTCAGTGGCTTATTTACTTTCCTGAGCATTTATACTTAGTAGTATTTGACATGTCCAGTGAATTCCAGGCATCCAGACATCCAGTGAGTCTGGAGACTTGACTTAGGACCTTGAGAAGGGGGCATTCTTTGGTATCTGCAATTAGAAATTGGATGGGACACCACAGGACATCTTAGATGACACAAAACAAGTTGTGTTGGCAAGGGAACCCACCCTTTTACAACTCCATAGAGGACAGTCATTTCCCTTTGTAGTCATAGGAAGGAAAGAAGCATTATTGGGTTGCACATCCTTTAATCTGCTTTGGGTCATGTCATCAGGATGGGGAAAATCCTGCTATGTGCTGCGCTAAGTCTTCACTGGCTGCAAAAGGACAGTGATGAATTCAGAAAGGTATCAGTGCTTGGACAGCAAATCCACAGGGTATTCTTCAGATGTGGATAAGTAATTGTAAAGAAACGGGATATCTCCAGCGAGAACAGTTCAAAAGTGTACCATCTGGGGGGGATAAAATGATGGACCATAGGATGAAGAAGAGTTTACTAATTGGCAGTTCTTCACAAAGCTGTATAAAGGATTGAGAGTGAAACTCTTAAGTGTCATGTTGATCCAAGAAAAAAATGGCTTAGTATAAAAGGGAGTGCTGTCTACAAGATATCCAAAGCAAACCTTCAGAGTGAATCAGCACTGCTAAAGCCTCAGTTTAAAGATTAAAGATTAGAAAAAATATGCCCAGCAGCCAAGAAGAAAAACGGGAAGAAGGATGGAGATAAGAAGAGGCTCAAAAACATTTCTCAAGAAGGAGATATGAAGAGGCTGAGAAGGGATATAACATTCTTATCAAGAGGTAGATGCAAAGAATAAGTATCAGTGTGCATGACAAACAGGAGACTGTAGATTCAAAATCAGTAGTTAAGTCAGGGTTTCCTTCTAGTGGCAACGAAGCACAGTGCAACAATTTTGAGGAAATTGTCTGAACTGTAGAGGTTTCAGAGAAGACATTGGAAAAACTTTGTGAAGAGAAAACAGATCTGCTGAAGATGGCTTTACCAAGGACAGAGGAAGAGCAAGTAGAATCACTAGGTTTCCACAAGACATTTTGTGTTGAAGAAGAAAAAAACAACAGACGCAGAGCATGTCATGGTATTTTGAGAATGAAACAAGGGAGAAACCCAACAGGTTGTGTGCTGTTCTCAATAACAGGGTGACTCAAAGCAGTCCTGCAATGCTATCAGATTTATCTGTAGCACACAGAAAGGAGTTTCAAGTTTGAATTCATGGGAAAGAGTCCCAGAATCGAATTCTTCAGCACAGCAAGCACTGGACTGCAGCACCACAATACTATGGTGAGTTTGGGAACAGGGAGAAAAGGGGAACACCACTGGAGTTGCGCACATCCAACCAGAAGCAGTTCTTTCTTTCTTCAGTACTCTGGTTTTAGAGTCGTAAGACAGGAAGAGGGAACCCTGTGGCGTTTCAAGCATCCCTCCACGCACCTTAAGCCTCGATCTGGAAATGGTGTAAATGAGACTTACCCAAGCACACAACACCAGCATCTTCTCTATGCTCACAGTTATGGGCTCCCCACAGTCTGGCCTCACATTTGGAAAGGGCAGTTTCAGCTCCTGTGCAATTCACATCGTCCAGCCAGATAGGGCCAGACCCTTCTCCAAAAGAAGACGAAGTTGCCGTGGATAGAGCCCTCCCACAGCCCAGCTGCCGGCAAACAACTTCAGCATCACTTATGTCCCAGCTGTCATCACACACGGTTCCCCACTGATGGCCGTAAAAAACTTCCACTCTCCCACTGCAGCGGTTTGGCCCATTTGTTAACCGCAGTGGAGCTTCTCTTGGTATATCTGAAGAAAACAGAGAGGGCAGGGATACGTGTTACGGAGACGCCGCTGGCCTGACTAAAAAGTAAGATCAAATGCATAATGCCAGTGAGGGTCTAGTGCCATCCGGGATGCAATTATGCCTGATGTTGGGATGTCTTTTGCCAGTTCAAAACTATGAACACAACAGACTGTGTACCATATTCTGCTGAATGTAAGTAAGAGGAAATATAGTATGAATTAGTATAATATATCAAAGAGCTGGGAGTCTTGGGAGGTCCCTGATGACTGGAAACTAGGCAAAGTTACACCCATCATCGAGGGGAGAAGGGGATGAGGGATGACCCAGGAAACAACAGACCTGTCAGTCTAACCTCAGGCCCCAGAAAATATGTGGAAAAGCTATTCCTGTGTGCTACTGAAAGGCATTTTAAAGCCTTTAAAGAGGAAGCCCATATGAGTTCATGAAGGGTAAGGTCCTGCCTTAATAATTAGGTGTCCTTCTATGATAAGGTCACCTGCTCGGTGGATGAAGGGAATGAAGCAGATGTAATCCTTCCAGATTTAAATAAGGCCTTCCCTGCCATCCCGCGCAGCATCCTTCTGGACTAAATGTCCAGCTGTGAGGTAAACAGGTTTTTGCTATGTTGGGTGATAAACTGCCTCAGTGGTAGAGGGTTGTTCAAAGGGTTGTAGTGACTGATGTTTCATCTGAAAGACACCACCAGTGTTCCCCACCACTCAGTCCTACAGGCCAGTCCCAGTCAACATTTTTACCATTGATCTCATTGTAGTCATTAAAGGTAACCTCAGCAAGTTTGCTGCTGATACTAAAGTGGGAGGTGCTATTTACTCTCCACAGGGATGTAAGGTCTTACAGAGGGTTCTAGATCCATTGGAGCACTGGGCAGTCAGCAACACAGAACACGGGCAAGGGGAAATGCTGGGTGCTGTATCTGGGATGAAGCAATGCTGCATTCATTCACAGCCTGTGTGGTGAGTGGCTGGAGAGCAGCCCAGCAGGAAGGGACCTGGGGGCACTGGTGAAAGCAGGCTCAGTGGAAGGCAGCAGTGCGCCCCAGCAACCATGCTTTGGGGTGTCATACACAGAGCATAGCCAGCCAGACAAAAGAAGTGCCATCCCTGCTCTATTTAGTGTTGGTGTAGCCTTACTTTAAATATGGTGTGCATTTCTGGGCTCTACAGTATAAAAAGAAGGTTAGGGTACTGAATGCATGCAAGGCAGGGCAGTAAAGTTCTTAAAAATTCTGGATGGCATGCAAGAAGTGGCTGGGGACACTGGGGTATATAGTTTGTAGAAGAGGAGACCAAGATGCGACCTCCTTCCTACTCAAATGTTCTGTTCTATTCTATTCTATTCTATTCTATTCTATTCTATTCTATTCTATTCTATTCTATTCTATTCTATTCTATTCTATTCTATTCTATTCTATTCTATTCTATTCTATTCCATTCCATTCCATTCCATTCCATTCCATTCCATGCCTTCTCTTTCTAAGACAAGGACAACTCCTGTGTACAAGAACAGTTACATGTTTTCAAGAAAATGAGAAATTTCAAAGAAATATCCCATACAGTGACAGAGATGCATCATCATGAAGACAGAGTTTGCAGCTATGCTGGCACACCAATACACCTCATGGAAAAGAAATCCTCCCCTGTAATACAGAGGCATAGGCAGGAGTTACCTGAGCACACCACTCCAGCATCTTCTCCATGTTTGCAGTTATGGGATCCCCAGGCCTGCAACTGGCACTGCGAGAGGGCAGCCTCTGTCCCTGCACAACTGACATCATCCAGCCAGATGGGGTCAGACCCTTGTCCAAAGCGAGCTGAGCCGGGGGCTGATATTGCTGCCCCACAGCCCAGCTGCCTGCACACAACATTGAGCGTCTTTAAATCCCAGCCGTCATCACACACGGTTCCCCACTGATGGTCATGAAACACCTCGACTCTCCCAGCACAATGACTCGGACCGTTCACGAGCCGGATGGCAGCTGGTTCAGCAGTACCTGCACCAAATACAATTGCAAAATGTTTGGGATCATTACATGCCTCAGAGCGCTGCGGAGGAGCCAAAAAATCTTTGCAGGGGTCTGGTAGCAAAGGGCAGATTTCTTCCTCAGCAACAGGGCACAGAAATGTGTGTGGCATCTGAGTGTTGGGAGTGTTGAGTCCTAACTCACGAGCCTTGACATACCCAACCATCAGGATTCAATATCCAAATCCACAGCATTTTCGTCCCCGTGAGAGCTCAAGCTGCTCCCTTGAGCATGGCTCCATAGCTGTCCCCAACACAAGGGGATTACAAAGACCTTCTCCATGACTCACATCCCTTTGGTATTATCTTGAGCCCCAGTGTCCAGGTGGAATACAGCCTTACCATCAACATACCAATCTCCTTTCATCTCAGCCTACAACTGCATGATGAGCACTCATCCTCCTTATTCTGAGGAGACTCCTGATCTGCCTGCACCCTGCCACACTAATAGTACCTGAGCACACCACACCAGCATCCTCCCCATGGTTACAGTTGTGGTCTCCCCAAGGCTTGGCTCGGCAATCAGCGAGGGCAGTTTCAGATCCTACACAGTTCACATCATCCAACCAAATTTTTCCCGATCCTTCTCCGTAGCGAGCAGAGCCAGGGGCTGAGATTGCTTCCCCACAGCCCAGCTGCCTGCAGACCACTTGAGCATCTGTTAAATCCCAGCTGTCGTTACAGATGGTCCCCCATTGCTGTTCATGAAACACCTCGACTCTCCCGGAGCAGTTACTTGAACCATTCACCAGCCGGAGTGGAAGAAGCGCAGCAAACCCTGTAATTGAGATATAATGAAGGCATCAGTTTTCTGCGCTTTCCTTCATATTTTGGTCCGTGCTGATCATGTCTAGACAGCAGTGCTGTGGCATGGACATGGCTCATTTTTTTCCATAACAGACCAGTAGATCCTTGCAGCAGCTTCTGTTTCATAGAACAGTGGTCTCTGGTTCCCTCTCTCGTTGGCTAGTCTCACCTGAAAATCAGCCACCTGTTCGAACCTCTATTTTCTCAGAAGATGACAGTTATGCCTGCAGTCTGTTACCGTGGTAAAACAGACTAGAGGGAGTCGTGGGCTGGTCAGCTGAGCATAGAAGGAACCAGTGAAATAACACTGCTGCAGGAGCACAAGCATGCCTCCATTAAGGCTGTGTTAAGGACTCTTAGCTGTTGGGATCAGCAATTCTGCATGACACAAGTTGATTGAGGGCTGCCAATAACATACGTTGAAGTTGTAAAGCTCCGCTGATGGTGAGCATCAAGTATTTGGAGCAGGGTTCTTGCTTGGGAGAAGGTCTGCAATTAATATTGAGTGTTGAGGAATATTCCTTGAACAGCAGTAAGATTCAAGGACAGAATCTGTGTGGCCTATTATAGACGTTTAAATGCTCAGCAGCATCTCTCCTGGGACAGTTGTGACACAAGAAAGAATAATTTGACCAGAAGTTTTAATTTCCTTCACAGGTGTGAAGTCAACACACATTTTGACTTTAAAATCTTCATTTTGCTGCCAGAGAGGTGGTGGATGCCCCACCTCTGGACGCATTTAAGACAAGGCTGGATGTGGCTCTGGGCAGCCTGGTTGGCAACTCTGCTCAACAGGGCGGTTGAAACTAGATGATTTTGGGGGTCCTTTTCAACCCAAGCCACTCTATGATTCTATGATTTTTTGTGTGTGTCTGATGTTTGAAAGATAAATTCCTCCTCTCAAACTAAGCAGCCACTGACGGGAACTGCTGAGGACTGGCAGAGCAGTGGACTGGAAGACCTACAGCCATCCTTAACAGAAACGTTTCTGTTAATGTGTGAAGGAAGAGAAAGAAGAATGATGGAGCTTGAAAACTTGGTCAGCTGGGGCTGTGGCTGATTTATGCAGTAATACTCCTCTGCCTTCACATGCAGTAAGAAGGTAAAGCCTGTAATTGGGTTGTAGAGTAACTGATATGAGAACACACCTCACAATGAGATGTGTTCCCTCTGTGTACCACTATCTGTGGTTGCAAACTACCCCCTGGAAGCTCCCCATTAAAAAGACCTACATAAGGAAAGACAGGTTGTAATTGTCTATGGATGTAGCCACATCATTTTGGAGGCCTCTGTGCTGCTTTCTTTGCAAGCACCTATTAGTGCCAAAGGACCTGGGCCTCAGGGTGGCCCAAAATAGCTTATTCTTTAATGATCATTGCACTAAGGGTACCTGCACACACCACACCAGCATCTTCTCCACGGTCACAGTTATGGCTTCCCCAGGGACTGGCTTTGCACGTAGAGAGGGCAGCTTCAGTCCCTATGCAGCTGACATCATCAAGCCAGATTGGGTCAGATCCTTGCCCAAAATGAGCCCCATGGGGAGCTGACAAGGCCTTCCCACAGCCCAGCTGCCTGCACACGACTTCTGCGTCGGCCAGGTCCCAGCCGTCGTCACACACAGTTCCCCAGCGCTGGCCATGGAACACCTCGATTCTCCCAGAGCAGTGGGTTGACCCATCCACTAATCGGAGTGGGGCTGGTTTTGCAAAACCTACAGGAAGGAAAAAAAAAAAAAAAAATAAAGGCCAGGGAAGAATCTCATGCAGAATCTGGCTTGTCTTTTCTCCATTTGTCAATGGATATAGTGTTTTTCATTCTATGGCATTGTGACATGGAAAAATACTGCACATGGGAGCAACACAAACACTTCTTCCATCATCACAGCATGAGATGTTCAGCAGCGTCACTATTCAGGCTCCCGAAGGCTCCACTGTGTTAATGATCTGGATGCAGGACTTGAACACATACCAACTTCACAGATGGTACTAAACTAGGAGATGTTGACTCATAGAAATCTTGACAGAGAGGTACTGTAAAATTAGAGAGCAACCACCAACTGCATAAAGCATAACAAGGACAAGTGTAAGATTCACATTCTGGGAAGGGGAACTCCGAAGATATGCAAAGACTGGGGGATGAGAGGCTGGAGAGCCTCTATATGTGGCTACAAAGTTGACAGTTTTATTAGTGCCTCATTATTGGAAAGGCTGTGGGAAGCAGACTCTTCTCCCTCCAGGGATGTCCAAGTAATCACTGTATTGGTAATAACTGACCTAATGGCAAATTTCTAATGGTAAACACCTCATGGAATATGCTACCTCCGTTTGGCCAGACAGCTGGAAAACTGCGATGCAGTGGGTGGCTCTGTAATCATGAAGGTGGGACCTTGGGTTTATGGTTGTTTTCGAGGACTTGATACTAAGGCACTTGTAGAGACAACATGCGCCATGGTAGCACCTTGTCTAACGCAACAGTTTAGGGGGTACTTAAGGAGGAACTAAATCCACTGATAGAACAGTGAGATGATGGGACTGCTGAAGGCGGTGAAAGAATATTCTCTACCAAAACATCACAGTCCATGTGCTATATTGTGGGAGTGTATAAATAATTCCTGCACCAACACTGCTCTACCAGTGGCTAATGCAGTGGAAAATTTTTAATACCAAGAAGATGCAAGGTCATTTTAGTGCAAACCACATTTTACATTTTAGTTCTCTTGAGCATTGGAGTTTTCTTTGCTCCAAAGGGAACAGTGCTCCCTACAGCATCTCCAGCATAGCTCCAGATCCCACAAAACTCACTTGTGTCATGCAGGATGAGATTTACCTGAGCATACAACACCAGCATCTTCTCCATGCCCACAGTCATGTTTTCCCCAAGGTTTTGCAGTGCATTCAGACAGGGCAGCTTCAGTTCCTTTACAATTAACATCATCAAGCCAAATGGGGTCAGATCCTCTTCCAAAATAAGCTGAGGAAGCAGCAGATAGGGCTGTCCCACAGCCCAGCTGACGGCACACAACTTCAGCATCAATTAGATCCCAGTTGTCATCACAGACCGTTCCCCATTTCTGGCCATAAAGCACCTCCACTCTCCCAGAGCAGTGATTTGTACCATTCACTAATCGCAGTTGAATAGCTTCACTATCTCCTGCATTAAAAAGTAACAAACAATAAGAAAAAAATCAGTCAACTATCACCACCAAAAAACAGAATCAGGATTTGCACAAGGAAAGAGCATGTAGGGAATGAAGGAAAGAAATTTCTCCACTATTATTGTCCAGAACTAGAAAACATGATGAGGAACACATTCTGAATTTTTCTCTGTAGCTTCAGACTTCCCAATCAGAGAGATTAATAGATTGGATTTGGAATTCTTTATAAAGCAGGAGCAAAATCCACACAATGTTACATCAAGCGTGGCTATTGACAGCAGATCAAGACACCCATATGTCTTACACACTTCTTGGTTTCTCCTTGAGAGATGTGTGCTGATATTTTATGATGCTTGCTCTGAAAGTAACTCTCCTGTTTTATTATGTTGATCTACAACATCCTTTTGTGGTTGGACATGACAATCTTGAAGTTCTTTTCCAACGTGAGCAATTCTATGATTCTATGATTAGAGGACAATGTTGGTAGTATGGAAGCAGAAGTTGAACCTTCCCACCAATACTGCATTATATTTTGTTGCTTTATGAGTGCAGAGGGTCAGTCTGACAAAATGACATCAGTCATTGAGTATCAGTCAGTGAGTATGAAGCAAAGGGGAGCATTTGAATTCTTCCATGCGGAAAAAATGGCACCCATTGACATTCATCATTGCTGAACATTTATGAAGACCAAACAGCGAATGTGAGCACAGTGAGGTGGTGAGTGGTGTGTTTCAGCCATGATGCCATTTTAGCAGCTGTGAAACAGTGGGTCATCTACACTGGTGCTCTGTAGTTAGTTGATGGTGTGTCATTTGGTTTGATTAAATTGCCCGCACTGGTCATCAGCAGCACTGGCAATTCCACAGGTGTGTCTAAGTCTTAATATGGAGTTGAATCCCATTTTAGACCAATCAGGAAATGCGAATTTGGAAACCTGGTTCATTGTTCACTGAATGGAGCTGAGTCTTTGGAACAGTGTCATGAAAGAGGGCAATGGGCAGCCTGTCCACCTTCAAATCACCTGTCAAACTCCTGCAAACTGTGTGCCACTTAATTATGTTTTATTTCCCAATTAACCACAGTATTAGCCATCAAACCTTCCTCATCCAGTTTCTATTGCTCAGTGTTATCAACACCATGATGTCACATGCAGGTCAGACCTGTCACAAAGACAAATGGCCCACAACTGAATTTCTCATCTCAGTGCCATTTTGGAGAATAAATGTTTTCACTGGTAGTACTGTCCCAAAATACAAATGGAAAGAGGACACAAATGCTCAATTCTCATGACTTACTTTAGCCATAAAATACATGCATGGAAAACTTGTGCATCCAGATGAAGTTTATTTCAGTTTCCTTCCTCATTTACTCTATGGTTAAGGAATAAGAAGCAGAGCAGAGCACAGCAGGAACAGAATAGCAGCACCACCATCACTAAGTTTAACTGACGGAAGAACTGAGATGGATGACACTGTCTTTGGCATGGCTTGGGTTAGTTCTAAAACAGACATCTATGTATGATCTGAATCCTAAGAGTGGCACTGAAAAATAAAATTTTGCAAACATGCTTAAAAGCCTCTTTCTACATAGCACTCTACAGGGAATGGTGGAAACACAAGTTACCTGAGCACACAACACTTGCATCTTCTTCATGATTGCAGTTATGCTCCCCCCAGGATCTGGTCCTGCATGCAGAAAGGTCAACTTCTGTACCATTGCATTTCATGTCATCCAGCCAGATAGGACCAGTTCCTTGACCAAAATGAGCCGAGCCAGGAGCAGACAGTGGTTTCCCACAGTCCAGCTGCCTGCATACGACCATGGCATCAGATAGGTCCCACCTATCATCACACACTGTTCCCCACTGTTGTTTCCAAAGCACCTCAAGACGCCCTGCACAGCGATTGGGGCCATCTACGAGTCTGATGGGAGCTGAGTTGGCAACACCTGAATCAGAAAAAAAAGTCAAGGTAGAAAATGAACACAAAACATCTTTTGGTTGATAGTGGAGAATGTAAATCTTGCTCTTGTAGGAATAATGCCATTTTAGATTTGGCTGGGGAAGGATTGCTGACATGCTATCCATTGGCGCTTCCAGCAGGAACATGGAAAGAAATGTTTGCTGGCTAATTTGTGGTGCAGATGTCTTACAGAGATTTTTCTAGGATGTCTAATTAATCTCTGCTTATTTACAAAAAGTTGCAAGCTCTTCTTGTCATCTAGGAACGTCCTGATCATGGGGTCCCTAGTAACTTGTCCTTCTCAGACAATTTTTCAGCTATGGAAGAGATCCAACACACCATCTGATGTGACAGCTCCACATCACAGAAACCATGGGCTGTATTATTTACCATGAGAGAAAAATCTCTAGATATAGTCCCTAATGGGATGGAGGTCAGAGCGTGTCCCAGAGCTGTAACCTGAGCTACTGTGGCATCATCCCTGCCCACCATCTGTGCAGCAGGGAACTCCATGCATAAGACCATGAATGCTCCTTTTGAGTTACATCAGTCCTTGCATTGTGCAAGTTATGGAAGAAAGTTTTAGTTCACTTATTGGAGTACAAGTTAGGATTTCAATATCAAATGAAAAATATTTAAGATATCTGTCAAAAAACACTTGCCAGAACTGCCCTAAACAGTCTTCATGAGTGTAACAAAACTCCAGACTACTATGGTGACCCAAGTCTGGCAGAGTGCCAAAGTTCCCCCTTCTTCAGAAAGACATTTTTTGGTGCTTAAGTTGTGTCTGCATCTTTGGTATTTGATGCTGCTTCACATGGCATTATATACTTACACCATAGGATTTATGACAAGGACTGCTATATAAAAAATTGCCAGGCCCACTCTTTTACACTACTGGGAAGCACAGATAGTTTCCTTACAAGCTTTAAATTGCCAAATTATTTTCCTTGTTCATTTACAATTCTCACCCCTACCCTTTCTTCATCCTAGTCTGTGAAGCAGCCTTAACTTGTGCCAGGTTTTGTCAAAAAAACAAACAAACAAACAGAAAAACCCACAAAACCCAACAATGCCACTGTCTCCAGATAATCCTTATCCAATTATTTTACTACTTTTTGTTTAAGGATTTGACTGTGCAGGTTTACAGAATATAAATGCAGCTGCACTAAGCACTGACATTGACAGAGGGGCACGCTATGCTTATTTGTTCTTTGGTCCTGGCTCAAATCCAGTCTATGAGTGTAGAAGAGAGGCAAAGAAAACAGGATTACATTCTGGATTACAGAGATCTACCAAAGGAAGCTCTGTCCTTATGCTTGCATTGATTTATTCTCAGGGTTTTTATCTGAATATTTGCGTTCATAATGCCTCTAAATCTCCAGGTGATCTTTGGAAGCCAAATGATGATGTCTAATGCTGTATTTTCTTGCCTCAGAAAGGTCATACCCTTTTCCTGCACCACAAATTTAATTTATCATAGAACATCTTGGCTGGGAAAGGACCTTAAAGACCTTCTCATCCCAACCCTCTGCCATTGGACAAGGACACCTCCCACAAGACCACATTGCTCAAAACCTCATCCAGCCTGGCCTTGAACACCTCCAGGAATGGAGCACCCTCAAATTCTCTAAGCAGACTGTTCCAGTGCCTCATGACCCTTACAGTGAAGAGTTTCTTCCATTTATCAAACATAAATCTACTCTCTTTTAATTTAAAACTACCTTTTGTCCTACCACTACATGTCCTTGTGAAAAGTCTCTCTCCATCTTATAAGTCTCCTCTAAGTACTGAAAAGCGACAACAAATTCTCGCCAGATCCTTGTCTTCTCCACACTAAAAAACACCAATGAGGATATGAGAGGGGTCAATCCATCATGAGCACCATTTATCAGACCATATCTAAAACTCCATTCTCCAAAAGCAAAGGAGGAAACTTACCACAAAGCCATGCCAGGAGGAAAAGCACCGTTTCTATTCTGGTTCCAGCAAAGGCAGACAGACTGCTGATATAGGCATGCTTAGATGGGAAAAGATTTTCTGGTGATCCCATGGCAGCAGCAGAGACCTTGTACGATCTGACCCTGCAAGCCTAGGTGAGCAAGGTAGAGCAGAAATGTCGTCCTTGGAGGAGAGAGAAAGAGCTTAGAATTGGTGACTGGCTGGGTGGGCAGGAGAAAGTACTGCAGGGACAAAGTCAGAGGTAAATGACAAATATTCCTTGCTCTGACTCCTCCCCTTAACTGGTCTCTCCCTTTTCACCTGTCAGAACACTAGTTACCTCTGCTTCCTTACATCTTCTCATACTGCTTCTCTCCTCCCATGCTCTTCTGTTCATCAAAGAGTCAAGGAAAAACAAACCATGCCAGAATGAACCTAATCTTTTGTCTTCTGTCAGTGTTTCAGCAAAAATCAAACTGTTTCTTGCACTTCTCTGAAACCATCACTCTACTTGCAGGACTTGTGACCAGGCAGTGCCCAGGGAAGACTTAGAATCATAGAATGGCTTGTGTTGGAAGGAACCTTAAAACCTACTCAATTCCAACTTCCCTGCCATTGAGTGGTTGCCATCTACTACATCAGGCTGTTGAGGGCCCCATCCAGCCTGGTCTTGAATGGCTCCAGGGATGGGGCATCTGCAGCTTCTCCTGTGTCTCACCTCTCTCTGTGTAAAAAAAATTCCTCCTGATTTTTAATCTAAATCTCAATTCTTTTAGTTTAAAACCATTCTCCTATATCACTATCAGACCATATAAAAAACCTTCCTCTTGTTTATAAACTCCCTTCAAGTACTTCTTAGAGAAGACAGGAATGACACTTATGCCTGCCTCTTCGTTCAGCTCTTAAATGCTGTCTAGGAGTCTAGGAATGGGGAGCATATGGAACACAAGAAAACACTTTATTATTATTATTTTTTTAATTATGAGAGAGTAGACCTCTCTCATAAGCAAGGATGACACAAGAACAGGCTGTTCACAAATATTGTAGAGATAGAGTTTCCATCCTTGAAGACAGCCAAAATCCAACTTGACATGGTCTTTAACATCTGCTCTAGGGGATTCTGCTTGAACAGGACAAAGAAGATTTTGGCTCTGTCATCTTTACTACTGTCTTTCAAGTGATTCTATGATGCTTTTCAGCAGCCTTTTCCTTCTCTTCTTCAGAAGAAATAAACACGTGTCTTTCAACCTCATCTTACTGATTATGTACTCCTTGCCCCACTCTGTTCCAAACCCTCCTTCAAGCAGCCAGCTCATGTGTTCAATTTTCATTATGGCTTGTGGTTTAGTAAGGTCCACCTCTTGACAGTTTTCTCTGCAAATATCCTTTTTCTTCCATTTAGTAGTTCTCCAAACTCCTGTATGCAGATAGGAGAAAAATATGAAAGACCAATTAAATAGACCCTCCCAAATACCTGCATGATCCAAAGATTGTCTGTATTCAGTTTTGGTCTGTTTCATTGTTTGTCTCAAAGGTAAGACTTAGAACACTGGAAAGGGACCATATCAAAGAAATCATGAACCAAGATGGAAGATCCCACAAGATATCAAAATAACATTGGACAATCTTTTTCTGCTCTAGATGAAATATCAGCAATATTTTACCTGACTATGAAGAGAGCCACAACTCCTCATGCCTAAATTTTTTGTCAGAGGTGCCATTTCAATTCCCTACTCTACATTATTATTTCACATTTTCTATCAAGATGTCTTTTTCAAGCAGCTATTGTTCCTTCAGCTTGTGTTCTGAGCCTTCTGTTTACTATTTACTTCAACTTCAATTGGCTTTGTAGTTCCTTTGTTTACCCTTCAGTCCTATTCGTTTTGACCTTTAATATAACCCTATATATCTTCTCTGTCCTCACTGAAACCAGTTGGTCATTGGCCAAACAGTGGAGCAGTTCTGCGTGCCCTTGCTCCTGTATCTCCCTCTGCCTTTGGAAATGTCCTGATTGGTTTTATCTTCCCTCTGCATATTTGGAGGAGTGGAGATTGTTGGATCCTTTCCTAACCTTGTCTCAGGAATATATGACATAATCTGTTGAAACAAAGTGCTGCAGCACTGAGCTACATTTGCACAATTGACAGATTGGGAAGGAATGGGGCCCTAGGCATCCTGGTCTAGCATTAAATGGGGATGTTGGTGGCCCTGCATGTGGCAGGGAAGTTGGAGATTTATGATCCTTGATGTCCCTTCCAACCCTGGCCATTCTGTGATTCTGTGAAAGGAGCATCAAGCTAGGCGTAGTATGAGACACATATGGCTTGAGTGCAAGTATTTAATCAAGATATGCAAACATTGGAAGTGTGTGATATGAATAAAGATATCTGACTGTGGTGCATTAGAACAGAGCATTGCTCAAGATCTCAGTGTGGATGGGCTAATTCAATGGATAGCAGTGCTCACTGGCACAGCTGAATCAGGCTGGCCAGATTAGATGGGGCTTTGAGTAACCTGTTGTGGAAGTTGTTCCTACCCATGGAAGAGGGTTGGAGTGAGGTGGTTTTTAAGATCTCTTCTAATTCAAGCCATCTCTTCTAATTCAAGCCATGCAGTTTTCAGTTATTTTTAGGAAAACAGAGCCCACACCACATCCACAGACAGTTCCTGTCCTGTAACACAACATTTTTCTTTGTGCAAAGACTAGACTGAACTTCTAAATCGCCATGGTATAACATACAACTGATCTTGCTTCATTAAAACCCATCATCTGGTTTAGTCCGCGTTAAGCTGGACCAGCAGAGGTGCTATGTCTCATCTGCAAATCTCTTCCTAAACTCTTCTATTCACCCTTGCCTCAGGATCTGGCAGTGCATATCATGTATGAAGAAATTCACTGTATTTGAAGAGTTCCCTTTCTTGATTGGGAAATGAAGTGAGTATTCTATTGGCACACAGTCATACCAGTTCATATTTATATTTGGTAGGGTAGAGTCACATTGTTTTTTTGTGTAGCTTGTGGTTGAAGGAGTCTTTTCCAACCATGTCTCTCTTCTTTGTACTTTTCATCATACTCAAAGGAGAGAACATCCTTTTCTTATAAAAACCTAGACACTTGACCTTATAGTGATATTACACCCATTTTTTATTGCCTGAGATATTCCATATGAAGCCTTTTCTTTCATGGAATCTGTTCATGTGACTTTTCCCCCATACATGGCTACTTGTTGTGCTGCTAAGTGATATAAGCATTCAGAAATTTGTCCTCCTTCTTCCCATTTTAGCTGCAACTCTTAGCTCCATGGGGATCCCCAGCTTTCAGGGCACGTGTTGCTTTCCCTCAACATTTTTATCTTGAGTCCATAGTCAGTCCACACCTTATCCCTACTCAAAATCCTACAGGCAACTCAAGTAACCCTAAACCTAAACTTTAGGACTGTATTCTTTAGCACTGCTGCTGAAACAGAAATCACTCATTTTGTGGTTTGCTACAGCATGTTTTCAGAGAGGAAAACTATACTGGAGATATAGGATGTATACACTATACAGATGTTATTGGAGGGTAAATATAATTCCTATGGATATGATACATATCAGCTTGTTTTTGCAGATGTTTCCATTCTCATTGCTGCAGATGCTGAGGTTCTTGCAGAGCCCTCTGGCACTCATGTAAGCCAGCGAGTGAGTATGATGAAGCCTGACCCTAAAGCTGTGCATTAAATCAGCAAAAGCCACAAAGAGGCTGAATTAATACAAACAAAATGTATTTCAGAGAAAGGTCAGGGTGGCCTCATCATGAGACAGGCAGCATAAGCCAAGCCCCAGCAGCCACCTCATCTGGAATTCCCAGTGATATTTCTTTCTTAGCTCCTCAGAAACTCTGTTACTGAGACATTGTGAGTTTAAGCCATTTCACTCTGGCAGATCCCTTCTCTTTTTTCTTGTACTTTTATCTTGGAACATTGCTCATGTTTTTCCTAAATTGATTCTTTCCACAATTCATCCTTTTCTTCATTCTCCTCTTCCATGGAGGGCAAGTGCACGCAGATGATTTCATGCACAGGATCTGACATCAAGGATGTGTGTGCATGTGTATACACATATATACTGTGTATATATTAATACATAGAGACTTATATAAACACACATACAGAGCACATAACCAAGGCTGCAAAACTTGAACTATTTCTGTGTGCACATAAAAAAAAAGAGGAAAGTGCAGTGTGTGTGCCTTTCCATCACAGCGAAGAATGGATTTTCCTTTGCTACGATCATGTTCATTTTGTGCTACCTTAGAAGAAAAAAAAACCTCTGTGCAGCTCCTCTAGAACAATCGGAGTCTGAAAGCTTGGAGAGAAAATGTGGTGTGTGGATGAGTCCAACTCAACTTCAGCAGGTAAAAATGGATAAAGAAATAAATAATCCAACTAATTGCAGAACCATACTACCTTCTGGTGTCCTTACAGATACCAGCAGTACTGTAGATACCGATGTCTTACTCTTCCCTTGTTTCATCCAGTGCCAGATGCTCTGTTCTCCCTTAACTTTGGGGTCAGAGCATTTACTCATGAAGTTCAACTCAGGCAGGCATCCTGTCCCATCTTGTTGGTGTTTTCTCCATTTTGCACATGAAAGCCACTGAATCGACCAACAGTTTAATGTTTTATAGACTGTGTTTATTTGATTTTTCCAGCTGTGATATCTGTCCAGGAGGTCCTGGAGGTACAGACTAGTAAACAATCACAGCTTCTGCAATAATGCACCAATGCAGGCTACAAGATTTGCAATATGAGAAATAGCTATAACTGTTATAAATATGACAATGATTTTCTAGAGCTCATGTGACTTTTACCTGGTGGAATTCAAACAGCTAAGCTGTAAGCAAATGGGAAAAGCATAAGAAAACCAATTAATACTGTATTTTCATTGAGGCTGAGGGATGACTGTGTAGTTTTAAATGTACCAATACTGAACATACATGTGAGACCCTGAGAGATATGAAAAGCTGACATAACCCCAGAGGAAAAAGACAGACTCTAGGAATTCTTTGTATATCACTTCTAAGTTTTATTTTTTTCTTGTAGCAATTGGATAACCATGGTTATAACCACTTATATTATTGTGATTATGCCAATATTTGTATTTTCAATGAACTATTAAAATCTGTACCAAACCACCAGTGAATTCCTGGCTCCATGTAGAAGGTGTGTTCCCCTTGTTTGCCTTTGACAAAGAAGGCAATTAAATTTAATAAGAGTTTACAGAAATCTTGCAAAGGTTGTGTTCATAGCTATCTATATAGTAAAGTAATTGAAATTATCAATTTTTTTTAGTCCAAGAATGGTGCATAGTGTAATACGGGATCAAATCATCCTGAAATAATTGTAGTTTCTTTAACAACTTTCAAGGAATATGTTTGAAAGTGAGTTATGGAGTTAATGACATACATCACCAAGTCCTCACCTTGCCTGCTGTGCCTTGTTGTGCCTTGTTGTGGACACACACCAGGACACGTTCAGCTTCCCCATCAATGATTCACATCAAAACACTTTTCACCTGTTTGCTTTCACTTCTCTTTTCTGCAACTCTGGCAATATGAGGCACTAATGGAGTGCATGAAGAAGTTAAAGTTCTACATTACAGTTGCAAAAATAACTTTAGATATTAATTTGTTATTAATTAAAATACTTTGCATAGAGAAAGTTGTGTGAATAGTATATGATGCCTGAACATCATGTTCTAATTCACACACATTTGTGTTTGACATCAGTCATTGTAGAGACTATATCCCTTAGACAATGTACCTGAGTAAAGTATGAACTCTACAAACATCATAAGTTTGGGAAGGTGATGAAAGGCACAGGACATAGTCATACTTTTGTTCACAACTACATTTTGGTGAGACCATCTGATGTGTCTGAGATAAGGCACCAACACAACTTTGCCAAGAGTTAACAAAGAACCAATTCTTAGGACTTGTGTAAATTCTGCATCAATGATTACAACTTTCTTCTGCTTCTTTTAAGGGCTATACAGTTCATTTGTCTTTTCAGTTGTAAACATTTGTTGAGTGGCTTTTTCAGTCAGGTTTTGATGACTGACATCTTTCTTCTAAGTTCGGGTGTCATCTTATTCAACAGCTGTTCTTTTGTAATAGATAATATAGAGAAACTACTATGTAGGCAAATAGTATCATCTAAATATTTGATTTTCTCTTCCACTTGAGGAAGTTACCTGTTTAACAAATAGCTCATTTAAAAGAAAAACAGAAGAAAAAAAAAAAAACAAAAAAACTTGTAGAAGTTATTCAATTGTTTCAAGTAATTCTTATTTCAAATGTATGATCTGTGATTTTTTCAACAGTTGGCTTAAATTCCTAAAGTACTAATACATCTTAGTGTGTTCCTCTGTTTGAAACACTTTCGCACTACTTCTGCTATTGAATTTATTTCATATGCATTCACCCCACCTACGTTCCCTTTAAAGAAATACACATTTACCCAAAAGCTCATCAATGCTTTCTTTTCGAGCAGCTGGCTCTCTTACTGAGGTTTGACTGAGGTATCTCTCTGCTACCTTAGGCTCTTGAGAATAGAACAGGATCAGATAGGGTACTCAAAGAAATAAATGCTTTCTTTGTCACATTGCATTCTTATCTCTAAATAAGAAAGAGGTGGATTTGAAGGGTGGACTATTCAGTGGATAAGGAATAAATTGGATGGTTGCAGCCAAAGTGTTGTGGTCAACAACTCTATGTTTATGTGGGGGTTCATCCTGGGACCAGTGCTCTTTATAGTCTTTATCAATGACCTATACAGTGGGATGTAAGGCTCCCTCAACAAGTTTGCTGATGACACCAATTTAAATGGGGCAGCTGATACATTAAAAGGAAGGGGCAGCATCCAGAGGGACCAGAACAAGCTTGAAAAGTGGGCACAAGATAAAATAATGAGGTTTAACAGGACCAAGTGCAGACCAAGTGCAGGATGTTTTTACAGAGAGAGTGGTGAGGCACAGGAAAAAGTTGCCTAGAGATGTTGTTGATGCTCCATCCCTGGAGACTTTCAAGGCCTGTATCAGGCCCTGGGCAACCTGATTTAGCTCTGGATGTCCCTATTCATTGCAGGGGAGTCAGACTAGATGACCTTTAAAGAACCCTTCCAACTCTAAAGATTCTATGATTCTATGTTGCACTTGGATAGGGGAAATCTCAGATATGAGTAAAGACTGGTAGAAAAACTCACAGAGAGCAGTGCCACAGAGAAGGACTTCGGGGTTCTGATGGGCAAACAGTGAGACATAAGCCAGCAGTGTGCACTTTCAGCCTGGAAGGTCAACAGTATTCTGTTGTATTCATGAAGAATTCATTGGTTAACTCTATTTCTTGGGGTTAATTTTCCTCAATATTTTAGAAACCTTTTTTTCTGAAGTTTTTATTTCATACTTCTTTTTGCCTCCCATAGAGGTAATGACTATTTGACTACAAATAGTGGAAATTCCCTGCCACACCTATTATTTTTATTCCCACCTTCCTTTTACTGCATGGCAAAGGTTGATAGGTAACCTTTGGAATTAAAAGCTTCCTTTTTATAATCAAGAAAACTGATCAGTCCAAAGGCCGAAGGTGTCAGAATCCTTCTGAGCGCTGCCAACAGGTTTAAGAGCCTGCATGTGGATTTCAGGAGGGTGCAGCTGCATTTGTGGAAATCTAAAGCAGTACTATTGAAATGCAGGTCTGTATTTCTCTTTTACACAATCAGTAGTTTATTTAGATGCTTCTGTAGGTAAGAGCTCTGAATAATTCCCCTGACTCCTGCAGTTGCTGTATTGTATTGGCAGTTGTTGTATTGACTTGGTCGGCAGATATTTCAGATGTTACCCTGAAAAAATCTCTTGGCATTATACCTGGGAGCTGCTGGGTGATGTTTTGTGTGTGTTTCTATATGGTGAACTGTTGTTTGTTAGGCACAGTAAAAACCTCAAACGTACCTTCTTGACTATCTGTCTTGAAGAGATACTTTCTTTTTGAGTTAGCTCTGGACTCAAAATCGAGTTTAATAGAGGGAAATCCACACTCATCAAGTGAGATGTGGTTGTACAGTCCCTTTGGTAAGACTCAGGTGTGACTGATGGCATGAAATGGGAACGGATCCCTTAATTCTCTCCTCCATTTTGTCATCTTTCTTTGCTGTGAGGCATTACTTTCATTTCTGATGTTCTTCCTTCTCTTTGTCCCTGCTTGTAGCTGGTGCACTCCAGAGTTTTCACTATTGTCCTTTCAATGACAATGCCACAGCAAGGGTAGTCATGAGGGATGACCTGGTAGGCACTTTAATCCTAATTGTTCATTTTCATTGCTTTTTTGCTATATGCATTTTTTTTTCTTCCCCCTCCCCCCCCCCCCCAATATATTGCACTGTTTCCTTTCCTGTTTCCTCCCACGCATCTCACCTCATTTTTCTATTACAGTGATAAATATGAGAGATAGATATATTAAAAATATATATAGTATATATGATACAAAAAAAGAAAAGTGAAAAAAAAATATCTTTAGTTACCTTGACAACAAAGAAAGACCTTTAAATGGTGTGTGAACATCCAAAGGAATGAAAAGACTAATTTAATAAAAGCAGTCAAAAATGTGTCAAACTTTCGCATTCTTTATGGCTTTAGGAATGGACTTATATTTCTCTTCAAAAAGTAGGATTCATACCATATATCACGAGATAGATAAATGTTAGGCTTCTAAGCTTGTTTGGCTTTCTGGTCTCCCTTTACAGTTAGTGAAGAAAAAAGAGTTACCTCTGGTTATATGCAATTCTTTTGCTATAAAAGTGACCTTATGGCATGCTGAAAAGGTGTTGGTTGTCTTAGTTATTATGACCAGGGGAATCTCTAAAAAATCCTCAGGGGAGTTTGGATCGGCCAGAAATAAGGAGAGGTTTCATTTTATTCAAACAAGCAAAGAGAAGTTGAAGAAAATGCCAATAGCAGTATGTCTTTATTTAATATATTTTTAGATTACCCTTTGTTAGGGATATTTATGGAATTCCATGGCTAGAGTTGGATTCTCAAAATAAGCAAAGTTGCTGGATTTGTAATTTCATTGTCTTGAAATAACATATATACCAGGTTCAAGAAATAAAGATTTAGGAGACTTTTTAGTGTCCATACCATAGCTTTATATTTCTAAATATGGCAGATTTTATGTTCTGCTTTAAATCAGTATCATCTTTGCCATTAGATCCAAAGGGCATCCCAAATCTCTCAGCTGCGTAGACCCCCACATCCTTTATTTTTCCTTTAGACATAGATTTTTTTCTGTCATACAGGTATGGAGGTGACAGCAGCCATCTTCATCTTGGTGTTGGCATCTACACACCAGCCCACTGCAGGTAATTTTGCTCCGTAATGGATTAATTTCCCTGTGTGCTGAATTCTTTTATGGGACTATGAATACATAGGATGACACCCATAACTCTTTTCCTCTCCACAAGGTCCAGTTTTAGATGATTTATTTGAATTTCAGGCAACACAGATGCATGTTCTGGGATTTGGTGTGCTCAACTGTGGGTATTAAAACTGAGCATCTGAGTTTTCAGTTGTATCTGAGTCTGTGTAGTTGATAGAAGACAGCCATAACATAACTAATTTATCCTATAGTACTCATTCAAAGGAATTAATCCCTCTGTAGGGAGTGCAGTTTCTCCACATTTTCTCTACCAAATGATTGCCTCAGTGAAATACATATATTTTAAATGGCCAAACTTTGATGAGATGAATATACTCAACTAACCTGAGTAGTTGAACTTAACTCTAACCCTAACCCCTAACTTGAACCCCTTCCTAAGCTGTAATTCTAAACCCTAAATCATAACTCTAATACTAACCCTATCTTACCTGCAACTGTGCGGTTGTGTTGCAGTACTTGATTCTGGTGATTTAAAAAAGAGATAGCTTTTAATAACTTCTATTTCAAGCTCATTCATTTGTTTAATTCTCAAACTTGTCCTCTACAGTCTGGCTGAACTTGCTAAAGTTATAGGATAAGGGCTGCAGCTTCAGTGGGTAAACTGCTGTTAAGATTTCATAAATGCAGTACTTCTCAAAGACTCCCCTTTAAAATCACCTGTTTATCAATCTCCTCTATAGGTGTTGGCCATGATCCATTGCTTGTCGTGGATGACTATGAGGATGGTGGCATTCGACTCAAATGTTTATCTGAAAAGTTGTTTTCTGAAGCTCAACTGTTGTGGACAGACAGTAGAGGAGTCAACATCACAGGAACTCCTCTTTCTGCTGACACCAGCACTGCCAGTGTCAGCAGCTCCATCATTCTCAAAGCAGGATCTGGAAACTCTGCGTCCTGCAAAATTATAGATAAACAACTGAAAACATCAACAGAATCTTCAGTTGCCATTGCAGGTGAGTATGAGCTTCTAGCTTGTACTGAGCTAATGTATGCAGACCAAATTGCCCCAGGAACACATATTTATAGTGGTACAGTGTAAACAGTTTTCTTCCAGAATTTTTTTATTTGTTGGTTGGTTCAGTTTTTTGCTGCTGTTATTTTTTGTTTTTCCTTTCCTCTGAACAGCCATTAGCTTCCTTGTGTGACAAACTAAAACAGGAACAAACAAACAAAACACAAAAATATCCTTCCATGGATGTGATGTTGCATGGGGAAAATCAACTCCTGTTATCAGATAGTGCCTATTCTTATTTTCAGGGTTGGAGAAAGCTACTGTCACACCTCTGTCTCTTTCCCTTTCATTTTCTTCCACTTCTTTTTCTATTTCTATAACACCTGATGTTGTGGTTTAGACAAACTCAGGGACATGAAAGTCCTGGTGAACTACTTCTACAGGTGTCTATGAATGCAAAACTTTGATTCAAATTCATTTTGTTTCACTTTAGACGTATAAAAAAGTTTTGTTTGTTTTTCATCATCCAAAGGAGTTCAACAGACTTCTCCAAAAGTGATTCAAAGTGCAGTATCTGAAGTAATGGTAAATCAGCTGTCATTGACTTTTTTAATTGGAATACAGCTAATCTTATTATTAATCATATTATTATTACTACTAGCAGCAGCAGCAGCAGTATTATTTATTAATATTTATTATTTTATTCTGTGCTTCCCAGTAAAATTAAATGTGGTTACAACACACTGCTACAGACATACAACGTGTGTGCATGTGTAGTACACATACAACACTTCTAGCACAAGCAGTTATCAACTCAGCTGTATCTTTAGCCTTGTTAAAAGCTTTTATAAGAGCCTGACAATACAACCTTGAGATTTCACCAAGTAGAGCCATGATCATATCTTGTTCTGGATCGTGATACACTCAAGGTTTTTTCTAGGCTTATGCTGATGGTTTGCCTCACTGAAAATGGCCATTAGACTTTTGAAACCAGACTTCATGGATGAACAGAGAGAACCAACATCAACAGTTGGTTCTGCAAGAAAAATGATTATTGATCTCCTGAATAATTTGCAGATGCCTTCTTTCCTTCCACCTCCCCTTGGCTGGCGGCTTTTGTTGTGATCCTGCTCCTGAGCATATTCCTGGTCCTCGCTGCATTTTATAAAATCAGAAGTAAGTTCCACTTATAATGCCAAATGCAATCTGGTTGAAAACATTGCCATCTTATTCATAATTATCTGGGGAGTGTGGAGGGTAATGGAAAATCGCACTTGTGATTTTTCAGCCTTGATTCTTCACAGTATTTCTACATTTCTACATTTCTTACATTGTATTTTCTTTTCTAAGCAAATGTTGACTACTCCAACATCTCAGAGTATAAACCTATACAATCAATGCATTACTGTAGTGAAATAATTACTTTAACTTAATCTCATTACTGAAATAGTATAATTCTTGCAAATACCTGAAATATGTCACCATACCCAGAGATATCCACTGGTTACATTTGTTTGCAAGCTATTTTACTGCTTTATATAATAGTTCATCAGACAGTTCAACAACACAAATCAGCTGCCAAGGAAGTACACTGGCTGATGCTTTTCTTTTAGCATCGCTTGTTTTATTCATTAAATTATGAGTGATTTCTTGTAATTTTAATAGAAAGTATATATAAACCAAAATATTTTGGAAATAACTTTTCTTTACCAAACAACACACATGACCACTATAGAATATCCAAGGTTTCATGTGAAACCCTACAAGTAAACAAGGAAGAAAGTTGGATAACATTTTCTTTCTCCCTCTCCTTATTCTCTCTCTCAGATAACAATAAGGAAATCACTCGTGCACGTAAGTAATATTGATACCACTTTTCATCATTGACACTTCAATAGAGACAGCAGTATAAACATAGTTAGCCAGTGGTATAAAGAACGGAGTTAATTAGTTGTATTTCTAAAGCTGCTTAATGAAAGCTTTCTAAAGACTGGGATATAGGTTTGGCCAACCTATCTACTGTCTGTCAATGTGGAAAGAAGCAGTTAATTTCTTTTTGTTGCTGACTGCCCTGCATGCATAACCTTGGCAGGCTTTCTTACTGTGACCAACCATGTATTAGAAGTTTTCCACTCCCAGAAAAATGACTTTTTGACCACTTCCCTATCTGTCATGTCCAGGCTCTTTAAAGTAGTAGAATATTTTCAATGAAGAAATGCATTTCATGTGAAAATTGGACACTTATAAAATGTTTGCAATTTTAATGTTTATTAAAAAAATAATAGAAAATTCAGTCAAAAGAAAAGAGAAAATTATACGACTTAGTTTAGACAGTTGCATCTTTCTCACCAGTAGTGATAGATATCTGATTGCAGTTCAGAGCAGGAACCAAACTTATCCTTCTGAGCTGTAATGAGGGAAATCTTTACTATCTAATGACTACAGGAACAGTAAAGATAGATTAAGGTTATTGGCCTAAAGCTAGTCATTAATTCTAAACAATCCAAACATTCATAATGCTGAGCAATTTGTTTTATTGTTGTTCTTTCTGTTTTCTGTTGTACTGGGTCATTTTTTTTTTTAATGTTTGCTTGTTTTAAGAACCTGATGGTTTGGATGAATACTTTCATCAATTTCTGAATAGTTTTAATGTTCAGACTTACAGAAGAGATACAGAATAAATTCAGTGTCTGCTAATGATAAATCTAATGATAAGTCTAAATAAAAGAAAATTTTTCTCTGCTGTACTTGAGGAACTGAACTGCTATCCAGAAACCAAACACAGAAATTTGCATACAAACATAAATATTTTGGATATGTAAAATTGGGAGTTAGCCCTCAGAAAGTTTTATTGAAATTTGTATCCAGTCATTGCTGGAAAGCTTTTCATCACTTTTCAAAGAATCATAGAGACTGGAAGGACCTCTGAGTTCATGAGCAGAGAAAACAATTTGATGTCAAATTAGTTGTGCTTTATATCTATTGCTTTTGTTTCAAATGCTGCACGACGCAAGCTTAACTTGGGAAAAAAAATATTGTTTCAGTCAGTGACAGTACTGCAATTGTTTAAACTGAAACTATGAAAAAAAATAATTTATCTTTGAAGTCTACTCCCTAGTAAATCCAGCTAATAGTTTATGTACATATGTATATAAATGTAATGCAAATACACTCATACAAATATCCATAGAAGTCATTGTGGTTTAATCACTCCTGTGTAGTCTTTAAAACTGAATGCAAAGTGTTTGGGGAATTATTTTTTAGGATCTCAGCATATTGCTTTCTGTTCACAGAAAAAGCACGAGAGCAAATTCAACAAGGTAAGTCTGACAGTGTTTTTTCCTAGTGATTTCTCTCTATAAATATATAATTCTTCAGGAACAGCTGAAGGTTGAGCTCAGGAGATATTTGTAGCTGTACTGTTTTTGCATAATAAAATTTAAAAAGTAATCAAGTTCCCTTTTATATTATCCACGTAAAGATAAATTCCTAAGAGCATCTGGTTTGAGAATTATTTTGGTCAGTATTTGAGCTTGCAAATTGCTCTATCAGTGAATTAATATAATTTAATAGATTCTTAATTTGGGATTATTGTTCATGATTAGTTCCAATTTATAAGGAAAAGAAGATTTAAGTTCCAGAGCCTGGAAAAGTAAAAGAAAATATATAGTTTTCTGAACTCTTTATGAAAAATCTAGGAGCTCTGTTATCAGCTAGGACTACGTTGTACAAATATAAAGCCAGCATATTGTTTTGACTCTGGACAGCAAGTTTGCTGGGCAAACTATGCAAATTATGTCAGACAGCGAAAAGAATTCGTTTTCTAATATTTAATCAAAATTTTTTTCAGACATAGATGAACTCAAACAGAAACGGGGTAAGAGCATATTTTGACTTCTCTTTGTTATATTGGTTTTGAAGATTGCTAGTTAGAAGAACCCTTTTTTTCATTAAAAAGAAAAAAAGGGTCATGAGAGGGCCCATAGTGAAAATGTCTTTCTTTTCCAGATTTTCAATTAATTGAAGATAGTAATAGCAGTTAATATTAATATCACCTGGTTTTAGCCAATGGATTTTATATATCTAGTCTAAGTTAATCATCTAGACTCCTTCTACAGTAAATAGACAGGGATGGGTGTCTCCAGCAGACAGTTTACCCTATCAGTTTTGATGACCTACTCATGTGCCTCACATTTTATTCTGAGCTTAATATTAGGCCTCATTTCCCAAAATGAAAACACTCTTCAACTCTTCAGTGCTGAAATTCTCAGTCAGATTTTGTGAATTTTTGTCTTGAGAAATGAATTTCACTGTTGTTTCTGCTTTATTTATTTACTCTTCAGAAGAGCAAATGAGGAGATTTCATAAAGGTAAATTAACATTTTTTTCTACTTTTCTATTTTTTTATATTTTTTATCTCATTGTTCTAATAAAATAGTGATGTTTCTTGCAATTTTGAATAACAGAATTGGAAAACACTCTTAGAATTTATAACTTGCAAAGATTAACTTCCCTCATCCAACCAAAATATAATTTGAATTTTGTGTTATACATGTACATTGTGTTATACATGTACAAACACCAAACCTCTTTTTATCTATAGGTGTATATATATACCTATGCATCTTTATATAAAAGAGCATCTATCTAACTAACTAAATAACTATAGCTATCTGTATGTAACTATATCTATTTAGATGTTCTACATATACGGACAGATAAGTCCCATACATAAAGTGTTCTATAATTCTAATATTCTATAATTCTATGAGTGCAGCATAATTCACCTGCTATAGTCTTCCTAACTTTTCATGGACTTTTAATTTGGTTTCTTTGTAGAAACTGAGGATGCAGAGAAAAGAATTGGTAAGGATAATGTTAACTTCAAAAAGTCCTTAAAAATCATTTAAGTTTTGTTTGATCAGAAATACTATTTTAGAATAGACTAGTGAAACATTTTGAGATCTTTAAAAGACTGGAGGTCAGTCACAGCACTTCCCTCTCTCTTTCACACTTTGAGGCTTAGTTGTCCCTAAAAAAAAAGACACAATCTTGGTCTCTGGAATGTCTATTTCCATAGTAAGGGAGTATCATTTAAGGAGTCCATCAAAAGTTCAATTTTTTCAATTTTTTTTTGTAACTGAGAAAAAATGTCTCTTTCTGCTAACAGGCATATTTAAAAAGAGGAATAATATTTATAGAGAGAGGCACACACATTTATATGCAGTTTGACTCTTGGCTATGTAGAATTTCTATTTGGTGTGGTGTGAAGCATATCCACAGCCCCTGTAAATCCTTACAAGTGGGACATTAAGGCTAAGGCAATATTCTTGGCTTCCATACTGAGGGATGAAAACATTCAAGAGGGAGATGGTTGAAACAGCAGAGAATAAATTTTCTGGTGTACCCATCTCTTCCTCCTCACAATGCGCCAAGCCAAGTGCAAGGTCTTGCATCTGGGTTGAGGCAACTTCCACAATCAATACAAGCTGGGGATGTAAGGATGGAGTACAGCCCTGTCAAAAAGGACCCAGGGGTAGTGGTGGATGGCAGCTGGATGTGAGCCAGCAGTGTGCTCTTGCAGCCCAGAAAGCCAACTGTATTCTGGGCTGCATGAAAAGCAGCATGACCAGCACGATGGGGGAGGATGATCCTGCCCCTCTGCTCTGTGCTGTACCTGAAGTACAGACCTGAGTCCTGCCTGTTTGACAGAACAAGTGGAAAACTGTTTCAAACTAAAAGAGAGGACATTTAGATTGGGCATAAGGAAGAATTATGTTACAAAAAGGGTGGTGAGACACTGTACAGGTAGCCCAGAAAGGAGGTGGATGCCTAGCCCTTGGAGACAACCAAGATTAGGTTGGACCAGGCTCTGAACAACCTGATCTAGGTGTAGATGTCCCTGTTCACTGCAGGAGAGTTAGACTAGATGAACTTTAAGGGTTCCCTCCAACACAAACGATTCTATGATTCTATGATTCTACAGATAGCCCAGGTGACTAGCTTGGATTTAGATAACCTCTACTCTGAAGTTACACCAGCATCCTTTCCTGAGTCCTAGGCCGAGTCACACTTAAATAATGTAGTATTGGAAATACTTATATTAGCTGAGATTCTACAGGAGAACCTTGCCATACATAACTATAATATAACTTTATCTGTTTTTCAGAAAACATCCGGAATGAACTGAGTGAGTTGAAAGTAGAAAATGAATTTTGTCACATTTTCAATTATCAAAATATTTAAATCAAAATGGAGCACTGGAACTGGTTATCCAGAAAAGTTGTGGAGTCTCCCTCCTTGTAGATGTTCAAAAGTCATCTGTCTCCCACAGTATTCTCCAGGAGAAGCTGCAGCACATGGCTTGGAAAAATACATTCTTTGCTGGGTGAAGAACTGGTTTGGAGGGTCAGGCACAGAGAGTGGTGGTGATTGGAATTAAATCCACCTGGTGACCAATCACAAGTGGTCTTCCCCAGAGGTCAGTACTGGGGCCTGTCCTGCTCCGTATCTTTACTGATGACCTGGATGAGGGCATTGAGTACACCTTCAGTAAGTTTGCAGATGACACCAAGTTGGCTGGATGTGTCGATCTGCCTGGGGATAGGAAAGCCCTACAGAGGCCCAGAGGGATCTATACAGGCTGATTGCTGGGCTGAGGAGAAAGGGATGAAGTTCAACAAGACTAAGTGCCAGGTCCTGTACTTTGGCCACAACAACCCCAGGCAGCTCTACAGGACTGGGGCAGGAATGGCTGGAAGGTTGCATAGAGGAAATTGATCTGGGGGTATTGATCAACATTTGGTTGAACATGAGCCAGCCATGTGTTCAGGTGACCAAGAAGGCCAGTGGCATCCTGGCTTGTATCAGAAATAGCTTTTCCGGCAGGAGCAGGGAAGTGATCAACCTTCTGTACTCAGCACTGGTGAGGCTGTACTTTGAATATTGTGTTCAGTTTTGGGCCCCTCACTACAAGAAAGACACTGTGGTCCTGGAGCATATCCAGAGAAGGGCAGTGAAGCTGTGAGTGATCTGGAGCACAAGTTTTATGAGGAGTGGCTGAGGGAACTGGGATTGTTTAGTTTGGAGAATAGGAGTCTTAAGGGTGATCTTATCACTCTCTACAACTCCCTGAAGGGAGGTCGTGGTGAAGTAGTGAAGCTGCTTCTCCCATGTAACTAGCAACAGGACTAGAGGGAATGGCCTCAGGTTGTGCTAGGAGGGATTCAGGCTGAACACAAGGAAATACTTATTCAAGAGAGGGCAGTCAGGCACTGGAATGGACTGCCCAGGGATGAGGGGTGAGGATGAGGATCTGGAGGTGTTCAAGAAACATTTAGATGTTGTACTGAGGGACATGGTTTAGTGAGAAATATTAGTGATATGTGGATGGTTGATGTAAGGGTTTTTTTCCAACTTTGCTGATTCTATGATTCTATGAGTATATGGTATGGGCAACCTTTTCTGTTTGAGCGCTGGGGTTGTACAGATGGACCCAGTGGTCCGCTCCAACCTCAACCATTCTGTGCTTCTTTGTAACAATATACAGCTCCAAAATCAGGTATGTTAACACTACTGGTAATTTAAATTAACCATTCTTCTTTTTTCTTTTTTAAATTTTTTCTTGCAGAGTTCAGGAAAGCTCGTCGTAACGCAGGTAAGCCAAGACTCACCTGCCATTAACCTCATGTTCTTCCATGGACATACAAATATCTATTATTCGTGCCACAAAAATTCACAGGATGTAATAATTTGGGGAAAATATTAATCCTGTTTGTTGAAACAGGCACACAGTCTTTTGTAGGCATCTCCCATTTATACTGTTCTCAAAATCATGAGTTGAAATGGATCATTTCTGTTCGTTCCATTTAAGACCTTTTTAAATGTTATGTGGGTTCAAGAGATTCAGCTTTATGTTCTACTCAAAAAGCAAACTGATGAATCAATATGATGCAATATGATGTTTAACTGAGCCACAATGAAATCAGAGAAAAGGCATGTCCCACTGCAGATTGTTATTCCTATTGAGTTTTTGTCCCAGAAAACTACGGTATATTCCTGGTGTATAAATTTACTTATTTATTTGATTATTTTACTATTTGTCTTCTGTATTCTCTTCCTTTGACATTTTTGTTTATTTTCCTGAAAATCAGAAATAATTACTTTTTGCTTAATTCTTTTCTTTTTTAAGTTAATATCACTCTGGATCAGAAATGCAAACACCCCAACCTCTGCATTAGTAATGACAACAGGAGGGTAAAGTCCTCAAACAAGACAGAGACAGCCCTCAAAGCGATCGTGGTAGCTACTGAAGGTTTTCAAGACAAAAAACATTACTGGGAAGTGGAGGTGGGGAACCAATCACAATGGGAGCTGGGAGTGGTGAGTGAGAAAATTAGGAATATGATAATGAACAACACGGGGAATTCTCTCCCAGTGAATGATTTATTCAGTCTACAGTATTCTCAGGGAAAATACATACTAACTGGTGAGGAGGATGTAAGTGATTGCAAACAGTGCAGTGTGGTGGGTGTTCTTCTGGATGTGGAAAACACTGAGCTTTCATTCTACAATGCTGAAGAAATGAGCCCTCTTGGGTCTGTCTTCTTTGAGCTTACTGGGAAACAATATCCATTCTTCAGTCCAGACTCAAGTGGCGAGTGGCTGGGGGTACGACCTGTAAAACCACAGACCTATGACTCTCTTTCATAGAGTGAGAAGGAGATTAATAAATGAACGATGTGGTGAATAAGAGAGGATGCAAAAACGTAGAAGAAGAAAAGAATGTATTTTCATCTTTAAAAACTATGGTTAAGGAAGAAATAGTCCCTGAAGTACTTCAGAGGGAGTCATCTTGCTGTAAGAGCTCATCTTGTAAAAATTGAAACATATCAGACATTGCAATTGTATTTTATTCTGTCTGGATTAAGAACAAACAAACAAATAAACACAGAAAAACTAAGTGCTACATATTTATTTCAGTATTTGTGGTTTTTATTGTATATTCATTTTCATCTAACAAACTCAAATGTAGTCATTTGTAAACAACAGTTATATTCAACTGACTGAATGTGGAAGCATAATGCATTTTGAACTCATGTATCCACAGCTAGAATTAAATGACCTAATTTGTACCTTCAATTGAAATTGTGGCTAAGCCAGCATAAAAAAAACAAAACAAAACAAAAACATTTCTAAGTCCTAATACTTTTGCTCAGTTTAAAACTCTCCTAAATAAAATTTGATTGAATAACTGAAAGAAAATCAGGACACTGAGTTAGTGACATGGTACATGTCCAGGTACAACATGGCCCAACTACTCAAAGTGACCAGTGCCTTGAAAAATTGTCCAACTGAGAAATGAAAGGCATGAAAGTAAAGGGATGGGAACAACTGATGAGTGTGGTGTGAGCTGTTTTCCTGAAAATGGCTGAACATAGAATGGCTTAGGTCGGAAAGGATCTTAAAGATTATCTATGTAAGTTACTCTGATAGTAATGGTTCCTATTTATTTCTGTGGAAACTACAACAGCTACAAAGAACACAATAACACTCTTTGATAGAGCAAATTCTCAGCTACAAAACACTATTTTTCAATATAGTCAGCATCATTAGCTTTGCATTTTGCCAGCACTGATCAAGAGTCTTCATGCTGTGATAATACAAATCTGCACCAGTGGAGGTGATCACTGCTTCACAGCTGCTATGGAGGCATTGTTGAAATGCATCATCTACTGCTTCCCTGTGCTCACATTCACCATTTGGTCTCCATAAACATTAATCAAGTGTTGATAAATGTCAGAGAGTGCAATTTTTGTCTGCATGGAGGAATTACACACCTTCACTTCACGAGCACTTCCATGTCAGACTCTGTTTTGTCAGACTGACCCTCTGCTGCCATCTGTCGCATGGCAACAAAATTGAATGGAATATTGGCAGGAATGTTCAACCTCCACTGACATCCCACCACCATCTGCCTCTGACACTGTGGGTCAACATAATAAACAGAAGACATTACTTTAGGAGCAGCTACCTTAGTTCCAACGTCCACAGACTGATGGAAAATGGGGAGCTGCTTCTAAAAGGAATGTGGAGACTCAGACAGGAAGCATGAATATCCGTGCCACAGTTCAGGTCTCAGGCTGCAGAGAATGCCTGGCCCTGCCACTACTACAGCAGGGCAGCAGGGATACCACCTGTGTGCGGTGTGAGCAGGTGAATGATCTGTTCAGCCTGGTGGTAGAGCTAAAGGAGGAAATAGAAAGGCTGAGCAGCATCTGGGATTGTGGGAAGGGGATCGATTGGTGAAGTCGCACTATGCCATCCCTATGGGAAGGGCGTGGGGGAGATGCTCCTCAAGCAGTGGGGATCATCTGCCTGCTCACAGTCAGGTGGGAAGAGGCGACCTCAAAGGTGAGGGATGGAAACAAGTCCCTGTTTAGGGCAGCAAGCCGACTGCCCCTCAGCCCGTCCCACCTTCCCAGGTGCCCTTACATAACAGGTATGAAGCTCTGGGGCTGGAGGTACCGGGGGATATGGATGTTGGTGAAAGCCCATCCGTGCAGGAGTGGTTGCCCAAGGCTAGTCAGTCTGCTCCCCGTTTTGCTACAACATCAGTCAGGAAAAAAAAGAAAGGCTGTTGTTGTAGGGGATTCCCTTGTGAGAGGAACCAAGGGACCGATATGCCACTTGGATTCATCCCAGAGGGAGGTGTGTTGCCTGCCTGGTGCCTGGGTGAGAGAGATCACCAGGAACATCACTCACCTCGTTAAGCCCTCTGATTATTATCCATTACTGGTTTTCCACATCAGAAATGAAGAGGTAGGCAAAAGAAGTTCTCGAGTGATCAAAAGGGACTTCAGGACTCTGGGAAGACATCTGAAGGGATTGGAAGTGCAAATTGTGTTCACCTCTGTCCTCTCAGTGACTGGGATCCGCACAAAAGGAGGAGAATGGACATGATAAATGAATGGCTTTGCGAATGGTGTCGTACTCAGGGCTTTGGGTACTATGGCTTGGGATGCAGCCATGAGAAAGGGGGAATGCTGACAGCAGATGGGAGCCGACTGACTAGTAGGGCCACAAATATTCTTGGGAACAAGGTGGCTGGCTGGTTAGCAGGACTTTAAACTAGATACGATGGGGGAAGGGGGTGTACTAGGTGACAGAGAAGCGCATGGGAATGCTGTCACCTTGGGAGGCAGTAAGAGAAAACCCCAGACTTGTCTTGGAGGTACTAGGGAGGGCTCCTCTGAGAAGGCAACGAGGCCAATAGCTAAGCCTCTTTACCAGTGTGTGCAGCATGGGAAATAAACAGGAGGAGTTAGAAAACGTGGCGCAATTGGGAAAGTATGACCTAATTGCTATCACGGAAACATGGTGAGATGAATCCTGATTGAGGACTACAGGCTTTTCAGAAGGGATAGACAGGGTAGAAGGGGTGGCAGAGTTGCCCTCTACGTTAGGAAGTGGATAGATTGTGAAGAGCTGTGTCTGAGGAACAGCCACGATTGGGTCGAGAGCTTGTAGGTAAAAATCAAGGATCAGTCCAGCAAAGGACATGTGGTGGTTGGGGTCTGGGGACCTGGTGCTCACTAATGCAGAGGAGAGCATTAGGGAGGTTAAGGTTGGAGGCAGCCTGGATGTAGCGACCATGCCTCAGTGGAGTTTGTGATCTTGAGGAATGTGGGGATGGCAAAAAGCAGAGCTAGGACCCTGTGCTTTAGGAGACCAAACTTCTGTCTGCTCAAGGAACTGCTGAGTGGGATCCCCTGGGAAACTGTCCTTAAGGGCATGAGCACAGAGCAGAGCTGGCAGCTCTTTAAGGACACCCTTCTGAGAGCCCAATGGCTCTCCATCCCCCAGCAGAAGAAGTCGAGCAGGGGAGGCAGGCATCTGTCATGGCTGTGCAAGGACCTGCAGCTTAAACTGAGAGAAAAGAGGGAAATGCACAGAAAGTGGAAGCAGGGTTGTGTATCCTGGGAAAAATACAGGGCTGTTGTCCGTGTGTGTGGAGGTAGGATTAGGAAAGCCAAGGCGCAGATGGAGCTGAACCTGGTGAGGGATGTGAAAGATAACAAAAAGGGGTTCTACAGGTCCATAGGCAGGAAGAGACAGGCCAAGGAGAGTGTTCCCCCTCTGATGAAAGGTAACAGGGAGTTGGTTTCCTCAGACATAGAAAAAGCTGAGGTACTCAATGAGTGTTTTGCCTCAGTCTTCACAGGTGGTCAGGCTTCCCGTTTTGTGAGGACCGTAAGGCTCTAGATGAGGGTGTTGTGAGTGGTTTCTGTCCCACTGTAATGGTGGAACAAGTCTGAGTCCTCCTCATGAAATTGAACATGTTTAAGTCCACGGGGCCAGATGATATCCATCCTAGGGTTCTGAAAGAGATGAGTGATGTGGTTGCCAAGCTGCTCTCCAAGGCTGTCTGGTGAAGTCCTGGGTGACTGGAAAAAGGGAAATGTTACTCCCATTTTTAAGAAAAGGAGAAAGGAAGACCCAGGAAACTACAGGCTGATAAGCCTCACCTCTGTGCCTGGGAAGATCATGGAGGAGATCCTCCTAGAAGTTATGTTAAGGCACATACAAGATAAAGAGGTGATTTGAGACAGCCAGCATGGCTTCACCAAGGGCAGATCCTGCCTGACCAATCTGATGACCTTCTATGATGGAGTGATGGCTTTGGTGGACAGGGGAAGGGTGGTGGATGTCATCTATTTGGACTTCTGTAAGGCCTTTGACATGGTCCCTCACCACATCCTTCTCTCTAAATAGGACAGGTGTGGATATTAAGGATGGACTGTTCGACGGATTAGGAATTGGCTGGCTGGATGCAGCCAAAGTGTTGTGATCAATGGTTCTGTGTCAGGGTGCAGGCTGGTCACAAGCAGTGTTCCTCAGGGGTCGCTCTTGGGACTGGTACTATTCAACATCTTCATCAGTGACATAGATGATGGCATTGAGTGCACCCTCAGCGAGTTTGCAGAGGACACCAAGCTGAGAGGTGCAGTTGATACACTGGAAGGAAGGGAAGCCATTGAGAGGGACCTGGACAGGCTGGAGAAGTAGGCCCATGAAAACCTAATGAGGTTCAGTAAGGCTAAGTGCAGGGTGCTGCACTTGGGTCGGGATAATCCCAGGTATTTATACAAACTGGGGGAAGATCTTCCGGAGAGCAGCCGTGTGGAGAAGGACTTGGGGTACTGGTGGATAAGAAGCTGGACATGAGCCAGGAGTGTGTGCTTGTAGCCCAGAAGGCCAAATGCATTCTGGATTGCATTAAAAAAGGGATGGCCAGTAGGGAGAGGGAGGTGATTGTCCCCCTCTACTCGGCTCTTGTGAGGCCCCATCTGGAGTACTGCAACCAGGCCTGGGGCCCCCAGCACAGGAAGGACTTGTAGCTCTTGGAGCAGGTCCAGAGGAGGGCACTAAGATGATCAGAGGGCTGGAGCACCTCTCCTATGAAAAAAGGTTGAGGGAACTGGGCTTGTTTAGCTTGGAGAAGAGAAGGCTCCGAGGAGACCTCATTGTGGCCTTCCAGTACTTGAAGGGAGTGTATAAACAGGAGGGGGAATAGCTGTTGACGAGGGTGGATAGTGATAGGACAAGGGGGAATGGTTTTAAAATAACACAGGGGAGGTTTCAGGTTAGATATTAGGAGGAAGTTCTTCACACAGAGAGTGGTGACGCACTGGAACAGGTTGCTCTAGGAGGTTGTGGATGCCCCATCCCTGGAGGCATTCAAAGCCAGGCTGGATGTGGCTCAGGGTAGCCTGGTCTGGTGGTTGGCAACATTGCACATAGCAGGTGGGTTAAACTCGATGATTATCGTGGTGCTTTTCAACCCAGCACATTCTATGATTCCATGATTCTATGAACTGGATGGTCTTGCTCTTTGTATGAAGGAATTAGTTCTGAGAGATGGAAAATCTTGAAACTATATATAAGATGAATTCTTAAGACCCGTTGATGCTGAAATGGGAGAAACAGCAATTCATCCGCAAGGGCAGTTCAAATGTAAATCCAGTCTGGTGGAATATCACTATACAAATGAGATGTTTATCACTGGAGTTAGTAGAGTCAATGGATATGGTAAGAGATCACAAAACAAACAAACAAGCAAACAAGCAAACACAAAAACGATGAGATTGCAGATGTCTGGTGAACAGAACCTCATTGGAGAAGTGCAGCCTGGTGAGCTACTCCAAAGCTGTGACCAGACAGCAATCATATTTAACACTGCAGTTGACAAAACAGATTGGGTAAGTTCAGCACGCAGATAATCAATGTGAAGGAAGAGAACTCTGTTAAAATGGGCTATCTGACCTTAAAAAAAAACAAAAACAAAAAACAAAAAAACAGATGAAGAGACCCCTAAAGCTACAGAGCAGAAAGGAAGGAACCCACAAGCTGCCTTGAAACTCTTAGAAATGCATTACTTTGGAAACCTTAGTAAAACGTGCATCGCAATTCAAACAGAAATGAAATATGTCTAAAAAAAGTCCCTGGAAAATTTTGAGTATACCATAGAAACAGCATAAAAGAAACCAATAATCAGAAGCAAAGTCCATAAGCTCATACACGTGTAAAAAAGTTCCCAAAAGCAACAATTTTAAGACAGCCTTGCAAATAATACTGAAAATGATAGAAAAAAATTACATCAACTGGGAATGGACTGGGAGAAACAAGACATTAATAAGTAACCAGAATTACGTGGTGTCACAGGCAAGTCCTGAAGGAACTCAAAATGGAATTATAAAATGCTCACTGTCTCCATGTGGGATGGGGAAGAATCAGAACAAAAAGGTAAAACTCTTGCATTGAAACATGGACAATTTACTAAGATAGAAAAGGAAGGGAAAATCATAGTAAATGTATGTACATTTACAAAACAATTGAGAAGAGAAGAAAAACACAAAATACCAACCAACTTTCCTCTGCAAAAAAGGTGATGCACAGAGCAATTGCTCACCACCTTGTGAACAACGGCCAGCCGGTCTCTGAGCAGCTCCAACCCCCCAGCAAACACCCCCCAGTGTATTTGATCATCAAAATGTTATATGGTGTGAAATATCCCTTTGGCCAATTTAGCTCAACTGTTCCCATTTTCTACTCTCCCAGCATCTTGTGCTTCCCCAGCTCATTGCTGCAGGACAGTGAGAGAAGTTGAAATGTCTGTGACCCAGTGTAAGCACTGCTCTGCAGCAACAAAAACATTGGTGTTATATCACCATTATTCACATCATAAATCCAAAACGCAGAACCGTATCAGCTACCATGAGCTCACACCTGAGTCCCATTGGCTACTAGACTCTTGCCAAAAGCACACAACACACAGAAAGAAAATCTTGTTTATTTGTTTGTTTGTTTTAATTTAATTTGATTTTTTTTTTTTAATTTTAATTATCTGTCACATTGCAGCCATCTTGATTTTGTTTTGTCAGAGGCATTTCTTTATCGTTTTCTTATTTGCACGGAATTGCTCCACCTACTTCAGCCTGTGACTTGAGACATTTTCTTTCTTCCTGGTATTTTTTTTTTTTAACAACTGATCCAGAGGGTCGCTGATAGGTAAGAGCACGAGACTTTTTAATGCTAGAAAAGACACATAATGAATACAGCAAGATGATATAACTTATCTACTCTTTTGGCTAGGTATATTCTATTTGCTACTTCACAACAGACGTGTTGGGAGTGCAGTACTGATAAGGAATAAAGCAGAGGACATCTTAACAAAATGAAAGAGTGAGTATCTGATAACTAAGCCTCAGAAAATTTACATAAGTTATTCAAGTGTTGTCGTGAGACTTCTACTGCAGTTTTATTTCATTGAACGGCTACTCTGGAAATACATATAAACTTTGCAAAGCATTCGTAAGTGCAAACTTGGAATGTGGATCAATGTGCTTGTCTATATACAGTTAATCATTTTTAGCATGCAGCTGTGTACAGTTTTGGTGCTTGGTGAAACAACGTGGAAGAATTCATTGGGAATGCATTATTCTGACATGCTTTTTGGTTGATTAGCATCTTAAATGGTGTTGTGGATATTTGCATTGTCTCTTTTTCTCCTCTGTGCATTTAAGTTGAAGTCTGTACTCTAACGAGTAATGGTGTATACCTCTGGTACTTCCTTATAGCACTCAACTTTATTGCCCTAACGTACTTTTACTACCCTTTAGCACTTCACTCATACTTTTATTGAAAGCGGACAAGAGTACAAACTCATTGCAGTAAAGATAGATTGCAGGTGAAAGATAACATAACCAGAGATAAAGGGAGTGGGGCATGCTGGGAGATGGGGTGATGGGCTTAGTGAGACTGAGAGGAGCTGTAAGAAAGGAGTGGATGGTGGTAGTTCAGTCACCACTGGCACCTTGCTCTAAGAATCTTGCACCAGAACGTGACCCACCACTGCAGAATCAAGGTAGGTGAGGTAGCATGAAGCACAGCACAGTTTTCTAAATGAAACCAACACAAACAAGTGATGCACTGCAGCCCATGCATAGCATGAGAGCCTGGCAGTGTAAGAACAGGGCTGGCAGTGAGCTTCAGTCTGGGTTCTGCCCAGGACTCAAGCTACCTACAGCACAGGTCCAAGGTCTGTCAAGAAGGGAGAGCTTGGAACAGGGCTGCAGTCCATGGCACAAGCCTGAATTTCCAAAAGCATGGTTGGAGATGAGGGTGCTCAGGGTTGTTAAGGCTTCTTATTGCACTTAAGTCAGTGACAATGACAAAACTGAGAGCACCATGTGACCAACCCAATTCTTAGTGCCAAAAAGAACCCCAGGGATTACAGTATGCAGCCAGACAGAGGGTACTGAGCGTCTGTCTGTGCTGCACATCTTACTCGTGGATTTCCTCCTAGGATAGTCCAGAGCTGCAAGAATCCCTTCAGCAGAGACAGAACAGTGAGTCTGTAGTTTATCCCAAACTAAAATCATCAGCAGCTACCATGAGGGAAAAACTCCATGTATTCTAAGGGTTGTATGTTTTGTTTGCACTGTTTTGAAGCAAAAAGGTATTTTCTGCTTGAAATTGCCAAACTTTAGCCTCAGGAGGTGTAGTTGTTCTGTAGAGCAGTTCTGTGGTTGTAAAGTTCATCCTTGACAAAGGAAGAGTCATTTTTAGGTGGCCTAAATGCTTTGTCATTTGTAGGCCAAGAAGGAGAATACAATAATATGTCATCAGAATTTAAATCTTCTTTTCCATCCTGCATATGTTTCTTTCTTGTGTATTTCTTCTTTATTGTCTGTTGGAAAATGGTGGAACTGAGGAGGTGGGAAAGGCCCAAATGAGTCTTAAGGCATTTTCTTTATTCAAGTTCTCTGTTCAAACCACACATTTTGCACTTTGGATGAATATCATCAGAAGGTGTACCGAATATTTCCACTCTACATGCGAAAGAGCAATGAAGACCTGAATGCCTTGCTAAGGAAAGTGCTTCTGTTTTAGGAGGATCCATTTGCTTACGTTTTGTTCCTCTCAGGAATTCTTATTTTTTCTCAGATCAGGTCAACCATTTCCAGGAGGATTATAAACAACTTGCCCAACATGACATTTTTGGAAGGTTTTTTGAGAGTTTGCCCAAGAAATATCAGACAAGTCCTGTTCTTGATTCTTCCAACATGTTTTTTTATTGCAACGTGGTTTACAGGTAAGACAAAATGTATTCTATCCAGTGATTCAATTTAGCTGTAGAATATAAATAAGTACGATATGTAAAATCAGTAGCATGCAGTGAAGTGAAGGAAGCTGAACCCATGGAGTAGGCTGGAACTGAGTTCTAATGCCAGTTTCTCTGTTTTTCTCTCACTCACTCACTCACTCACTCACTCACTCACTCACTCACTCAAAAAAAAAAAAAAAAAAGATAGAACAACACCTTCTATTTTCCTGCATTAGCATATAGGAGACAGTGTCACTAAAATATCTCTTCTGTGGACTACCTTAGTTGCTGATCACTAGAGGATTCTTGTCCATGGTGAAAATCCCCTTGGGGCTTAGGGGTAGGATTAGAGACAATAACCGAAATCTTGGTTGTAGGCATATGCTTCCAAAAGGAGATTGCCTTCATCTCTGTGTCACCTTTACGTTATTTATTTTAAATCCATGCCTGGCTCTTTCTGGTCAGGAATTGGCTAGAGTTTAAACCACTGATTTGAAACACATTGAAACTTGCTGTGATGAAGTTTCTGAGGTAGGTCTCCAAATGACTCTTTCAAGGGATAAGGAAAGATCAAGATAATGACTGCTACTGTTCCATCCCCTGTTTGCTTGCAAACACACAGACTGCTGATGCATCCACCAGGAAATGGCCTAGAGCAACCTCCAATACCAAACCAAAGTTCTGCTCATTACTTTGATGCAACATCTTAGTGTACAGTTCAGCATCAGTTATCCTGAGGTATCACACCTGCACTTCAGATCATATTCCCATTTTCTGATGAAATAAATCTACAGTAGGTCCTGTCTGACACAGTCTAGACTGAGGCTTGGGACAACACTGGCCATGCCAAATGATGGGAGACACTTCAGTCCCACTCTGGGTTCTCAGGAAGTAGAAGCAGCTGTGTTGTCTTATCACAAACATGAAAAAGGCATAGTCAGTCTCTCACATAGCCAGATTGAGTGAAGAACAAAAACCTGTACAGTTTGCTTTCAGGATGTGAAGATTGTTGCACAGATCTTTGCACCTCGTGTTGGTAATTTGCTCGCTGGTCACTGAGCTTTCAATTGTAATCCTCTCAGTAATGTTACCTATTGTCTGCCTGAAAAAAGTTCCTGTCCCAAATGCCTCTGTTCTCAAGAGTATCTAACATGACTGACATAAGTAAAACCTGGAAAGGTGGAAATTCTAATGTGTCTATGTGGCTTAAGGAGTTGCTAACATTGACTCAAGACTCTCCTTGGGTGGGACTGAAGAATTGAATGGGACTGAAGAATTGTAGCCTAGGAAACACAGTTTTGTTTTGGATTAACCTAATGCCGAGACATTTTTGTCTCATTTTTCCATCCGTAGAATGGTTATATTTTCATAGAAAATCAGTGCTCCCACTTTTTTCTTGCAGGTGAAGTTTCTATCACCATCACCGTTGATCCTTCAGTTGCCCTTGTTGGTGAGGAAGTAACTCTGTCTTGCCAGCTGACACCCAGAATCCCCTCCAATGCAAGTGTGTTTTGGTACAAAGAGGAAAAGGGAAGAGATGCTCCTCTCTGCTCTTCCTCCAGCCTGCATGGGGAGGTGGAGCAGTGCCAGGATAAAGAACAGTGCAGGATTAAGGGGCGCTGGGAGAGAAGAAGATTTCTCCTGACTATCCAAAAAGTGCAAATAGCTGACAGGGGGGTGTACGTTTGTGTTGTGAGTGGCGACGCTGTCTCCCAGGATGCTGTCACTCACCTTGATGTTATAGGTAAGCAGGAAGATTGCTATGACTGTGCTTAGTTCATTTCCCATCAGGACTCTTTTGCTCTGCCTACACCTTGCTCAGCAGTTGGGATCTTCCACACAGTGAATTAAGGCAAGACATGCTGGAAAACGTTGCTTCAGGTCTGACTGTCTAAGGTCTGGGTACAGAAGGGGGAAGGTGTTGTGGCTTGTCATGTGGGAAAACAGTGCAATGGGGAACAGCATTATGATGCTGAGTATTCCTGTATCAGTATTGATAGGTTTTTGTGCTCTGGGATTATGAATGTTCAACCTCCGCACTTGGGGCAGTTTGACTTCGTAAACTGAAAAACAATTAATCAGAGCTACTAGAAAGGGTACTAGAAAGGGTACTTAACAATATGCAGTGAACATATTCATCTGCCAAGGGCTCCTTTTCTCTATTCATGAGAAATCCTCCATCATAGAAGACTTATCCCACTTGCAAACCTGGAAATACTTTCCAGAAAACATTTTATTGGGTCAACCTCCTGTTGGGCAAGTCACACTGGAGCTTAGTTTAGACTGCATGTAAACATCTAGCATTCTAGCATCCACAAATCTTTCACTAGTGTATTCCACATATTTGTAGAATGCGTGAAGGTATTTCCTTTTTCCTTTCTTCTCCTTTTCCTCCCTCCCTCCCTCACTTCCTTCCTTCCTTCCTTCCTTCCTTCCTTCCTTCCTTCCTTCCTTCCTTCCTTCCTTCCTTCCTTCCTTCCTTCCTTCCTTCCTTCCTTCCTTCCTTCACAGAATCACAGAATGGCCAGGATTGGAAGGGACCTCAAGGATCATGAAGCTCCAACCCCCCATGCAGGGCCATCAACCTTCCCATTTAATACCAGACCAGGCTGCCCAGGAACCCATCCAATCTGGCCTTGAACACCTCCAGGGATGGGGCATCCACAACCTCCCTGGGCAGCCTGCTCCAGCACCCCATCACTCTCTCCGTGAAGAAATTCCCCCTGACATCCAACCTAAATCTTCCCTCCTTCAACTTAAAACAGTTTCCCCTTGTCTTGCTATTATCTACCCTTTCAAAGAGTCGATTCCCCTCCTCTTTGTAGGCTCCCTTTAGGTACTGAAAGGCTGCAATGAGGTCACCCCGCAGCCTTCTTTTCTCCAGGCTGAACAAACGCAGCTCCCTCAGCCTGTCCTCGTGTTGGCCCTTTCCAAAAGGAATAACGTATCACTAAGACTCCAGCTCTCCTCGCTGCCCCCAAAAAGCCCGACTTGGCTCCTCTCCACCACGGTCACACCACAGAAGAAGCCACCCCAGAGCCCAGCGACTTCTCCATCCTGAGGAACCTCAGCTCCCTGGGGCGCGGCTTCTCCTCAGAGCGCTGCCCAAGCCCAGCCCCACTCTCCCCTCCCCGGGTGACCTTGCGAGGCGGCGGGAAGAGGAGGAGGAAGAGGAGGAGGCGGCTGGGCTCCCCCTCAGCGCCGGCCCCGAGGCCGGCCTGCCTTCCTTCCTTCCTTCCTTCCTTCCTTCCTTCCTTCCTTCCTTCCTTCCTTCCTTCCTTCCTTCCTTCCTTCTTATTTATTCATTCATTCATTTACTTTTATTTTATTTATGAACCTGCCATATGCTATCTTGTTACTGGACAAGACAGAGAACAGTTCCTTATTATTCTCTCTCTCCCCACTGTACCTTTTTAATCGGTCTGTATTACATCCCCTCTCAGTAATATGGAGTATCTCACCTGTTTTCTCAAATTCCCATATAGTCTTTCTGACTTTTCACCATTCCAACACTATGGTGCTTTTTCTTGTAAGATTCAAAGTAAGCAACCCTTTTGTCTGGCCATGTATGGTAGTTTCTATGTGCTATGGATACTTAGAACAGCGTATTGACACTTTCAAATTGATTTGTTTGTTGTTTTTTTTTCTGTTAGTTTTATATAACTTACTTAGGTGTTATACAAAGTGTTTTTTCTGACCCTCCTTGCAATAATTCTTTTACAGCAATAGGGAACAAGCCAGCTTTGTTAAAGCATCAGCAAGATGAGAGCTTGTGTCGCTACACATGTAACTCAAAAGGATGGTACCCAAAGCCTCAAGTCATTTGGACAACTTATGGAGGAGGCAAAAAAAATGTGGAGATCAAGACCAGTGTCACCTGGAGTGAGACAGACCTTTTTGTAGTACAAAGCATCATGGCAGTTCCTTGTGATGATGTAGATGTGAAATGTGTCATTACACTGATCAAAGAAAAGATAAACCAAACTGGTAGGTTTGTAGAATTGTTTTGGGTTGGAAGGGACCTTAAAGACCTTGTATTCCTAACAGCTCTGATGTGGGCAGGGATGCCACCCACAAATTAAGGGTTTCACAGATTTCACTCGTTTTTAGTAGTGTGGATATGTGTTTTGTTTTGTGAGTGCAGGGTTCCTGCACACAGGAAACTGGAAAAGATAGTGTGATTCCAAAGGAGTCTTCTTTTTTTACTGTAAATGCCACCTCAGTCATGGAGAGCAGTGACAAATGCTGCTTTCCTAATGTCTAGCCACTAATTTCTACCATCTGTGCTGAATTCACTGAAAAGCTTTTTGTGAAAATCTGTCTTGGTTCAGGCAGGAAGTTACACACTTGCAAGTGAAAAAATGGAAATTCTTCCTGTTGCTTCTGAAATTTTTAAAATTAAATGCTCAAAAGCCAGATGTGTTTGATGGCAGATGAAGCAGCAACAAAACTGTGGGTGCTCTGTGAAATCTCTTTCATGTTGTACTTGTTATTTCTGTGTTATGCCCAATGCAAGGGTGATCAGTTGCCTCTGTTACAGGTTCCTTGAATGAAATAGTTATGCAAAAGCCAAGCACTGTACGTACTTGTATGTATGAGAGCCAAATGAGAGGTGCCTGTGTAAATCCCAAGGCTATTTCGGATATTTCCCAAAGAGAACATCTATCTTCATTGACCAAGACAAGCATTCTAGAGGAGAAGTACAATATTTTTGCACTAGAAAGCTCTGATGAGATACACTGTGGATATCCACCACCTTCTGACTTGACAACTAATAGCGAACCCTATCTACGTATTGTGCAACGGTCAGGTATGCAGCAATTAAGTTTTATTTCTTGTACTTAGATCTTTTCTCTTGGAGAAAGGTGCCCTCTACCCTAATAAGAAGGATGGGCCTAATGCTGTGAATTATTTCACCCTGTTTCCAACAACATTCAACAGTTGACTCAATTCAGACAACTATTGCTCAATAATCTGAGAAAATCAGTGGCTCCATAGCTATGGTATCACACTACCCAACTTCTGTTTGAAAAGGGAAGAGCATCTAGGGATGTCAGGAAGGCCAAGAAGACCATGGCTTCTCAGCTAAGTGCATCTATCCTGTTTCCTACTGTGAATATCTACTTTTCAATGCTGACAGATCTTTTGTATTAAGCTTTTTAAGAATTATTCTGACTGAAAGATTATATTGAGCAGCAAGGTTAGGGCTGAGCTCCCTCAGAATCATAGAATCATGAAATCATTAATATTGGAAAGGACCGCTCAGGTCATCTTCTGTAAGTTCTACTCAGTCATAGCTTTGAAATTCAACTTCAGATAGAACAATTTTATTGTATCACTTACAGCAATATTACTTGATTCAGAAATTGTCTGCTAAATAATCAGGCTCTTGAATAATAGTGGGGACATAATTCCAAAATCAACATTAATTTAAAAATTCCCAGATATTTCCATCCTCGTTTATCTCCGTGGTGTTTAAGACGTGGTGTCATACAAAAACTTCAGTAGTATGTCTAAGCTTTCTTTAATATATTTTGTGGTCCTCATCACTCTCCCAGATGAGTAATTATTTTGAAAAATGTTCTTCTGTTAACCATGTCCAAATGGCACAGATTATGAGACTTCCACTGCCACTCTACACCTGTGTTATATTGCAGGAAATTATTTGTCATTTTTTAAAAAAATTGCTTTTTCTCCCTTTTTCAGAAAACCATGACCGGCTCTGGATTCTTTATCTCTTTTGCTTCATTATTGCAATAGGTAAGCTATTCCACCATGCCAAAGCCCCCAATTTACAATTCGTAGCAGAGAACTTCCAATAGCCTTCTCACCCAGAATTTCCAGCCTTTTATTGTCCTCCCAAGTGGCATAGACATCCTATGTTGGAGATAACTCATTCTTTCCAAGAAACTCACAGCTCTGGATTCCTTCAAGAGAATCTTTTTGTTAATGAATTCACTCAAGAGTGGCTTCAGCTTTCCAAATGTACCTCAAAGCTTTCCATCTTCCAAAATTAACGTCTTCCCTCATCTTCACAGAACAATATTGCCCTTTGCCTTTCCAGACCTTTGTGTATCTAGCACCCAGACATTCTGAAGTTGGTTTTCTCAAATGAAATACCTTTTTCATTGTCTCATCTTTCCTTTTCATATCATTACTACTTATTTATTCTTTTCTGGCTTAGTAATGAACTACGGAAAGATTTTTTTTATTAACTGGGCATCTGTCTGTTAAGATGTTATGAATTGGGTGTCTTTTCACACTCATTTTTCGCCCCCAGTGTATAGAATTCACCAAAATCAATTTTCATGTGCAAATACTTGAAATTGAAATTAAATTGTTTGGCAAGCTTAATATTACCTATAGAAAAAATAAAAATTGTCTTCTGTGTGCAGCAGAAGAGAGAATATGGTTTCTGCATACTGAGAATGCCAATGACGCTGAAGAACAATAAGAAAGCCTCTGGGGCATTTTATGTGAAGCAAGATCTGCATCCTTTTGTATAAATGTGAGAAAATGAATGCAAATCTGACTTCTTTTGCGAATAGTATTCCATGATTTTAGGCTCTGTCATGATGGTAATAATATAGTTCCATTTTTAGCATTTTACTACAGATTTTCAAAATTATCCTCTGGCATCCATTCATTGACACAAGTGAGTTTTCTTGATTTTTTATTTTATTTTTATTTTTACTTTTTTTTTTTTGTCTTTTAAGTACAGATGTGTATTTCACATTTAGGTGTGGGAGAACTTTATAGCACTTAGTTGAGATATATATTTCAGTTTCTGGCAAATTGCAGGATTGATACATATCAAATTTTTAAGGAGTATGCTTTTAAGATGGACCTTTCTGAGAAGAGATCTAGAATAACAATGCAACCATGATGCTGAGAGAGAACTCTGAGAAAAGCTTTTGCTATTTCCCTTCTAACCACTGTCCCAAAAGACCTCATTGAGGGAGGGAGTTCCAAAGTATTATGAGGAAGGCAGGTATACAGCTGCACACACACTTTCCCTTCTTCTAGAAAATGTCCAGTCCTTTGGAAGGAAAGGTCCTTATGAGTGTCAGATATCATAAACCAAAGAAGGAAGAGTGCAGTAGAGTGAGCGGGTTGGTTTACAGTGACTATGTAGGACGTATGTTTATGTGGTGGACTGAAGTATGAGCACAGAATGGCTGTCCTCATCTCTGAGGCAAGGCTGTTCTCCTGCCACAGAATGCATCTGTCATGGTCTCTAGGAATTTGTGGCAGGAGACCACAGTTTACAAACTGACCAGAATACACACTAATAAATGCAGATCTAACTGATGAGGTGGAACAACTATGGAGAAAATTCGAGGGAAGTAGAACACCATTCCCTGAGAAGTAAGGAACCACTGAGGTGCTATTTTTCATAAATTGTCATTTTAGCACACAGAGAAAAATCAGTGTGTGTGTTGATGGTGTAATAACGAAGAATGGTCATGGAGTGAGTTCCATATTAGAATGGGGAATGTGCAAAGGTCTCTTTGTGGCCTCAGCGCTCTTCTGTGCCCTACTGTGCATTTGGTGCAGATGGGAGGATGTTCTTATGATATTTGGACTCAAATATTGACTGGACCGTTTTCTTAGTGACATTTCTCCTGTGTCAAGATTTTAAGCATTGGACATTGAGAGCAAGCAGCCCAAGGTACGGGATATGCCATGACAGAGCAAACAGGAGATTGTGAGGTTTAAGTCTTGGTCTCCACGGGAAAGAAGGGACAATTAAAATGTGATGTGGGTGCTACCTCAAAGCCACTGTGCATGGGAAAGCCCTAAGTGAGGGGTTGGTGGAGGATGAGTGTGCCATGCTGAAGGCATCCCATTCCTTTCCTGAAAGTTATAGGGGAATTATTTGCGAGGAAGGGTGGCCTGATTGCTCTCACCAATATCCATGTCCCCTTTTTCAGAGAAGCTCCATGCACAAGAAAGAGCAGGGGAGAATGCACAGAAAGGTGAGTGCATGCAGGGTAGTGCCCCAATGGCACTGTGCATGAGGGTTCTCTTGAATAATGCAGGTCTACACATTCACTGTGAGTGTGCTTTGTTGAAGGATTGCTGTACTTTTTCCCAAGTCTTTAAGGAGAATGGGGAGCTCCATAACAACATTTCCTTCCTTTCCTGCTTTCTTCTTGCAGAGACCCTGAAGAAGAAGATTGGTGAGTGGAACTGTCTCACTGCTGGCCACCCATGCAAGTGCTTGGCAAGCTGTTGGGATGTGTGGTTCTGTTGGAGGTTGTAATGAGTTTGGAGGAGACTTTGGAGTAGATAAGAGTGATATATCCTTTTTCAGAGGAACTGCTAGCACAAAGAAGAGCAGAGGAAGATGCAGAGAAAGGTATGTACAGAAAGGACAGTGCCGCAATGCCTCTGTGCATGAGGAATTACCAGCATAATGAAATGTTGGTGTAGTGTCGGTGTGCCTTGTCGAAGGCTTCCCACTCTTTTTCCCAAGTCTTTATGGAGGATGGGGTGCTAAGAAAGGTACTCTTTCATTCCTCCTTTCTTCTTGCAGAGACCCTGAAGAAGAAGATTGGTGAGTGGAGCTGTTTCACTGCTGGCCACCCATGCAACTGCTCGGCAGGCTGTTGAGATGTGCGGTTCTGTTGGAGATTGTAA
>JADANK010000412.1:0-63453 GCA_021292215.1 Lophura nycthemera | reverse complement strand
AAAAAAGAAAAAAAAGGGGGGGAAGGGGGAAGGGGAGGAAAAGGGGAGGGGGAGGGGAGGGGATGGAGGGGTGGAAGGGGGAAATTTTTATCTCTACAAGTAAATCATATTTTGTGCATTAACAAGCTATTCACTTCTGGAAAACAAGTTCCTACAGTTGCCAGATCCTGAAATATGAATGATAACAAAAAGCCAACAATGCAAATTTTCAAATACTGAAGATAGTCAAATACAACTTTTAATGCACGGATCTATGAGGTCCAGCTCTTAGATATTTTAAGTTGCAGTTATTGTCATTTTTCATTTGAAAACTTTTTTTACCATTTGTTTTATTCAGCTATTATTTTGTCATGTAAAATCGCATTAAACAAAAGTCAGAAGTTTTCCTGTCACTTTTTCCACAAATTGATTTTTTTTTTTTTTTGTCCACCTCATACTATTTTCAAGCTACAACACCACTGTGAAATATATCAACTCCTTATAGATGAAGCCAATAATACCATTTTTTAAGGTAACAAAATGCCTGTAAGACATCAGAACTTAGTGAAAGTATGACTGTTTTAAAAGCCATTTCACAGTCACAGAATCACAGAATGGCCTAAGTTGGACGGGACCTCAAAGATCATCAAGCTCCAAACCCCCTGACACAGGCAGGGCCAACAACCTCCAAATTTAAAACTAGACCAGGTTGCCCAGGGCTGCATCCAACCTGGCCTTGAACATCTCCAGGGATGGACGGAGCATCCACAACTCTTTGGGCAGTCTGTTCTAGCACCTCATCACCCTCTCTGTAAAGAACTTCCCCCTGACATCCAACCTAAATCTTCTCTCCTTCGACTTAAAACCATTTCCCCTTGTTCTGCTGTTATCTACCTTTTCAAAGAGTTGACCCCTCCTGTTTGTAGGCTACCTTTAGGTAGTTAAATCACGCCGCAGCCTCCTCTTCTCCAGGTTGAACAAGTCCAGCTCCCTCAGCCTGTCTTCGTAGGGGAGGTACTCCAGTCCCCTGATCATCTTTGTGGCTCCTCTGAACCCTCTTCAACAGTTCTCTGTCTTTCTTGTACTGGGGGCTCCAGACCTGGATGCAATACTCCAGATGGGGCCTCACAAGAGCAGAGTAGAGGGGAACAATCACCTCCCTGTCCCTGCTGGCCAACCCTCTTCTGATGGAGCCCAGGATATCATTTGCTATCCGAGCTGCAAGAGCACACTGCTGGCTCATGTTAAGCTTTTCATCCATCAAGACCTCCAGGTCCTTCTCCACAGGGCTGTTCTCAAGGAGTGCTCCTTCCAGTCTGTATGGATGCCTGGGATTCCTCCGGCCCAAATGCAAAATCTTGCACTTTACTGTGTTGAACCTCATTAGGTTCACCCAGGCCCAGCTTTCAAGCCTGTTGAGGTCCCTCTGAATGGCATCCCTTCCTTCAACCATGTCGACCATACCACTCAGCTTGGTGTCATCAGGAAACTTGCTGAGGATGCACTCAACTCCGTCATTGATATAATTGATAAAGATGTTAAAGAGCACCGGTCATAAGACAGACCCCTGGGGGATGCCGCTCGTTACCAGCATCCACCTGGACATAGAACCACTGATGACCACCCTCAGTTTTCAGCCTTTCAATCAATTCTTATCCATCACGTGGTCCACCCTCAAATCCACATCCCTCCAATTTGGAGATAAGGATGTTGTGGGGGACCATGACAAAGGCCTTCCTCAAGTCCAGGTAAATTATATCAGTCACCTTCCCTTCGTCCACCAATGCTGTAACTCCTTAATTGAAGGTCAGCAGATTGGTTAAGCTGGTGTGAAGGGGAAAATTTATGAAGAATTTAGTTATTTCTTTTCCTTCTTTATCATAGTAATGAACATATGTAGAAGTTTGGTGTTTTTGTTTGTTTGTTTATTTGTTTGTTTGTTTGTTTGTTGTGTATTTGTTTGGGTTTTGCTTTATTTTATGTCTCTCTGACAGAGATCATTAGTAGATAGAATTTGCGTGACTCAGGCCTATATGAGAGTCAGCTACTCTAGGACACTTGCAGTCATTATGAAAATGAAAGCATTTGAAAGATAAATAGATAATTCTGATACAACAAATGGCTTGCACCTTGCATAAATATGCATAATATGGTGTAGTTGTAAACATTTAACACTACAGACGTTTAAAATGTATACATATATACATGTAAATATAAATATGTGTATGTGTATAAATGTATACAGAAACACATATGCAATGACATATATGCAATTTCATGTGCTCAAACATTTTATAATCCAACACACACATGCACAAGAAGATCACTCTGAAAGTAATGCCTCCTATTTATTTCTATGGAATCTACAACAGATGTCAGAAGTACAATAACACTATTCAATAGGGCAAATTCTCAGCTACAAACCACTGTTAGTCAAAATAATCACCCTCATAAGCTCTGCATTTTCACAATGTTAAAACATACCACCCAACACTTCACTGTGTTCACATCCATTGTTTGGCTTTCATTAATTTTCAGTAAGCACTGATGAATGTTAATGGGGCAGTTTTTTTCACATGAAGGAATTCAATGACATATCTTTACTTCATATGCACTTTCATGACACTCTCCATTTTGTCACTGTCCCTTTGCTACCACTTGTCGTACAGCAGAAAGATTTGCTGATGGGAAGGTTCAACCTTTACTGCCATACCACCAACATATGTCTATGATGTCATGGGCCTACATAATAAAACAGATATTTTATGCTGTCAGAACAGTCCTCTTATGTTTGTATCAACAAACTCAGCTTTTTCTGCATAGGTGTATGATCTTTTGGAAAAGTTTGGAGATTGTTCATGACAACAAAATTGACATTGTAAGAGTTAAATTTAATCAACAGAAGGAAACAATCTACCTTCTGAAATGGCAGGATTTTTATTTATTTATTTATTTATTTATTGTAATTTTGGTGTGTAGATTTATTATCGTTATATCACTGTTATAGAAGAGTATGATTTTGAGAAAAATACATAATTCTTCTCTGTTACTGTCCTTCGGAGATGTGTGATATCAAGAAGCTGATATAAGACAAATAACGAAGCACATTTTCTGCAGACAGTTTTGTTCTAAATTTACATGTAGTACAAGAACGGTGAGCTGGAATGTTTCTCTTACATAGACAGGCTGAGAGAGCAGAACTTGTTCAGCCTCAAAAAGAGAAGGCTGCTGGGAGACCTTATTGCTTCCTTCTAGTAATTAAAGGGAGCTTATAAGTAGGAGGGAAACCAACTTTTTACGTGGGAAGATAGTATTAGAATAAGAGGGAATAGTTTTTTTTTTTTTTTTTTTTTTTAATAAAATAGTTTAAAAAAAAAAAATCAGGAGGAAATTTTTCGTTGAGAGTGTGATGAGATGCTGACACAGGCTGCTCACAGAAGCTGCGAATGGCTTTCCTATTCCAGGTGATATTTAAGAGTAGGCTGAACAGGACCCTGACTAACTTAATCTAGTTCCTGATTTAGTGGTTGGCAACTCTGCCCTGGCCTGGGTGGTTTGTATCTAGATAATCACTAATGTCCCTTGCAACCCAAGGCATTCTATGGTTCTATAATTCTAAATCACTTGTTTGAAGTGAGAATTTTAGTTATCTCCATTTATTTATATTTAGTTTCTTTCTATTCTTTAGAATTATAAAGATTTTTAAAGAGCATTGAGATAAAAAAAAAAAAAAAAATTCTTGGGGTGATTTGTCTTTGTTACTAAAGCATGTTCGGAAAGCCTACATTGAAAATACCACTATCTAAAAGACCATCTTATTTTCCTGAAATCATAAATGTGATTTAAGTAAAACATCCAATTATGCTGAACATTATATCGAAGAAACCTGGTCTAACATGAAGTTCTTGAAGTTCAAAATACTGTGTCTGTGTGTCTGTTTTTTTTTTTTTTTTTTTTTTTTTTTTTTTTTTTTTTTTTTTTTAATTTTTTTGGTTTACTTTTTAAATTTTTCCTTTTTTAAATTTTTAATTTTTTTTTTTATTGTATTTTTTTTTTTTTATTTTAATTTATTTTAATTTTTTTAAATTCGGACCTGAGCAAAAGGTTTTGGATCAAAAAAAGAGGAAATATAAATAAAATTTATAGTATTAGATTTGTACCACAGTTTCTACTTAGAAAAGAGTCTGAAATTTCCAAGGGACTTATAATTTCATTTTAAATTATCTTATTTGGAGGCTTCACAAAAGAGGTTTTTTAGGCAAGTTAAAGGGGGGAAAATTATAACCAAAAGGGAATTTAAAGTTTGTCGGGAAATTTAATTTTTATTTAACTGGCCAATTCGTCTAAGTTGCTCTTTTGGTTTTTAGGGGTTTTTTTTTCCCTTGGAAGAAATTCATTTGGGCCCAAATTTCCAGGTTTTTAATTTACTGGGAAAAGGGGTTAAAGGGGGGGTCTATTTTTTTCAGGAATTTCATGAAATAAATTGAATCCTGGAACTGCATTGGGAAAGGAAAAGTTTTAATTCGGGTTAGGTTTTTTCTTTTTTTATTTGGTTTGGGTTTGTTTTTTTCTTTGGCAATTTTTAAAAACTTTAAAGGGTTTTGTAACGGCCATTTTCCCAAGGGGAGGGGTTTTAAAAAGGCCCAGCGGTGGCTCGAAGAAAAAGGGATTTTCACTTTTTGCAGGGAAGGCATTTTAGAATTTTTACCCAGGTAACCCAAACAGGGTTTAAATTTTCAGGCCCAGGGCCCTAACATGGGGGCTTAAAGGGCGAGGTTTCTTCCCACCTGTCCCCTTCAGGGGACGGGTGGGGGCCAGACCCGGAGAAATGGGGAAAGGGCTTCTTGATCGTAAAGTCTAGAAGGGCTTCCACAAGCTTTGGGGGCCCAGGCCCACCCTTTTCCCTGTGGGGAAAATGGCTGCCCGTGTTTGGGGACCGGTATACCCTTCTTTGGAAAAGGAACTGGTTGGAAAGGCCATACCCCAAAGGGAGAACTGGGGTAAGGAGTTAAGTCCAGCCAGCGACCCCCCATTTCAATTGGTGGCCCCCCAGGGGTCTACTTGGACAATTTTGTTTAATATTTTTAATGACCTAGATGAGGGGAATTTAGTGTACCCTCGGTAATTTGCAGGGTGGGAACACCAAGTTGGGAGGTTGGTGTTTTATCTGCCTTGAGGGTTGGGAAAAGGGCCCTTCAGAGGGGGATCCTAATTAACTGGATCCTTGGGTGAGATGGAATGGGGATTGAGGTTTTAACAAAGCCAAGTGTCGGGCCTGGCATTTTGGCCACAATAACCCATGCAGCGTTTTTAAGGATTGGGGACGAGTTAGCTTGGATGATTGTTGAAGGAAGGGAAAGGGACCTGGGGGGTGGGTTTGGTTAAGCTGGCTGAAACATGAGGCCAACAGTGTGCCCGGTTTGGCCCAAAAGGGCCAATTCATTCCTGGGTTGATTAAAGAAACTGGGCCGGCAGGGTTGAATTCTTCCCCTCTTTTACTTGGTGGGCCCACCTTAAATATTTTGGTTCAGTTTTGGGCCCCTCACCAAAAAAGATTGCTGAGGGGTCTGGGCCACTAAATCTTTTATAAGGAGCTTGCTGGGGGCTGGGTTTGTTAACTGGAGAAGAGGAGGGCTCAGGGAGAAATCTTGCTTCTACAAATTCCTAAAGGGAGCTTGTGGTTGAAAGAGAGGTTTGGGCCCTTTCCCCAGGCAACGAACGAACCTGGGAAAACGGGCCGCAAAGTTGTACCCAGAGGAAAGGTTTAAGGTTATCCATAAGGAAAAACTTTTTTTCCAGAGAGTGGTCCAGGCATGGAAATGGCCTGCCCAAAGGAGGTTGGTAGGTCACTGTCCCCTGGCAAGTGGTAAGGGCAACCTGGAGGAAGGAGGCTACGAGAATTATTTTTTATTTTGTGGTAGCCAATGGTAATGGAAGGGTTGGTTCTACTAGATTATTTTTTACAGGTTTGTTTTCCAACCTTGTGGATTTATTGTTTAGGATTCCTTGAAAAAGATTAAGATTTTCCTCAAATTGTTTATATTTCATAATCAGAACTCTGCATGCTGATTATAGATGTGGAAAAGGACTGAACTGAATAGATGAAGATAGAGCATAAAAGGAGAATATTTATTTTAAAAGTTAATTTCTAATTTTCTGGGGAAAATTGTAACAGACTGGAAGTATTAAAAAGCCTTTACATGTATTTGACTCTAAAATACAGACCTTTAAGAGTTAGAGTCAAACAATAAAGAAGACAAAATACTGTTTTTCCCCCACTAGAATTTAAAAACAAGGTCAGACATATGCAGTTTATGAAACAGTACTTAGTGAAGAAAAATCAATAATTGGTGAAGAAACAGTGTTAATGGAAAAGTCATTACAGCCTTGTCTTACACAGCTGATCATAGCCTACAATACATAGATTTTTGTAGAAAAGCTCTTCTCTACTTTTCATTAAAAATAAAACAAAATATTTTGGTTTCATTTTTTTCTTGTAAAACTTGGTTTAAAAAACCAAATTTTTTTAAAAATCCTTTACAATTATTTTTTATTAAATACAATAACTATAATCATTTTAGTAAAAATTAATTCCATGTTTAATTAAATGGAAAATTACCAAATAAATTAAATAAACAACCTTCTAATTAAAAGGTTAGAGTTGAAAATTTAAGTTAAATTATGGTTATTAATTAAAGCTTTGGAAAATATCAAATTAATTATAATTAAAAAAGTTTTTAAAGGGCAAATCCAAAGAGATCCAACCTTGGAAAAAGTAAAATCTTACAAACAATGGCAGGTTATCTACCTAGAGAAAAAATCAAAGAGCCACCACATCAGTTAGAGTTCAAAACTAAGAACGGTAGCAACCAATCAGCTGAGATAAAGGACTCTACTATCCAGTGTATATCCTGTGGTGAAGAATGATAAACATGGAACATAAAACAAAACAAAATAGAAGTCAAATTTAGATAGAGATAAAAGTATGAGAAATTAAAAACAAACAAAAAACACTTTATGGTCCAGAACTGCAACTAAACTAGCCAGCAGGGTATATAATAATTGAAGCTTAGAATACCTGGATTTTTGTACTGTGACTGTAAAGTATCCAGAGAGTCTCACTTTACTCATATTCTTGTATTAATTTGTTATATTACTGTTATTTTTTAAAATCAATGACTTATTTGATCCTCTCCGTGTTTCTCAGAAAAAGACAATAGGCAAGTGCTAAGGGAAAAGCAAGATAATCAAGGATGCATTTTGTAAGTTCTTTTAAATTAAGGACAAATTAATATTTATTATCAGAAAAAGAACATTACAGGAGAATTATAACAAAAAAGATAGATAGAACTAGAAAGATTACTTAGTATTTAAAGTGGAGCAGCAGCACATATTGCTAGGTAATACTACAGGAAAAATAAGCAATTCAGTTATAAGAGGGTGAATGAATTATGAGGAGAATTAGATGATCTTTGATGTCCCTTCCAACACAAGCCATTCTATGATTCCATTATTCTAAAAGATTTATATTGCACATAGAGATGTCTGTAGCAGACAGGTCTATATCTAGTCATTCTTCATAATCAAATTAGAAAAACAAAGATGTTTTAAGGATAAGACAAACATGTCATATTTTCAGTGCCTGTAAGAATGAAATGAGACTTATTGTAAAAGAGCTTGTTTCTTTTTGTTGGAAGTACAGGGACAACTAGCCTAGATATACATGATTACATGTCAGATTTCCAGTTTTGGACAAACTAGTCCCAACCCAAATGATCTAAATGCAATAAATATTCTTGAATGAACATTCACAAACTTCTTAAAGGGCATCGGATTAAATTAGCAAATAGTGGAATCAAACAGAACTTGTTCCCAGGTAATGAAAGTATTGTTCACAGGTAAAACTACTACCATTGCATCAGAATATTACACTTCAAGGAGGATTGAATTCAAGGGACATAACAGAAATGCATATTTTTAAAAAACTGATTTCAGCTCATAGGAAAAATTAATTGTTCTTTGGCTGACAATTTAATCTTACATCCTTGTTAGCACTTCCTGTAGCTAAGATGCTCAGGAAAGAAAAGAGCTGATGTTTTATATGATGACATATAACCCAGGAGTGACATGTGTTCAACTGCTTTACAGAGAAGTTAGAAACAAATGCAAAAGTAACACACACTGAACATTTGAGTGACTTATGTCAAAACTCACACATTGATTTGAAGAACAGAATGGCTGCAATCTCTATTTCAAAATAGTTTCAAAGAATCATAGAATCATAGATTGGTTTGGGTTGGAAGGGACCTTTAAGATCATATAATTCCAACCCCTCTGCTATAGACAGGGTTACCTCCCTCCAGATCAGGTTACCCAAAGCCCAACCAGCCTGGCCCTGAATGGGGGTTGGACAATCACCCCTCCTCTGGGCAACCTTTTCCATTGTCACCACCCTCAAATTAAAAATTTTTCCTTAAACTTAAAAAACCTCTTTTTCAATTTAAACCCATTCCTCTTGTCCTTTTACCACCCTTAAAAAAGGTCCCTTCCCACTTTCCCTGTAGGTTTTTCCAGGTACCCTGGAAGGCCCCCCTTAGGGGGGGAAAACCCCCTTTCTTAGCCTTTTTTTTCTAGGGAGGTTTCCATCCTTCCTGATTCATTTTTGGGCCCTTCCCCTGGACCCAACTTCCCGGAATTCCATGTTCTTTTTTGTTAGGGGCTTAGAATTGGACCAAGTACTCCGGTGGGCTCACCAGGGGAGATAGGGGCAGAATCACCCCTTCGAACCCTGTGAATCACACTTCTCGTGATTGCAAACCCAGGACAACGTTGGCCTTTTTGGGGCCCACATTGCCGGCTCAGGTTGAATAATCTATTAAACCAAGAACTCCTAAATCCTTCTCCTCAGGGCTCTTCCCAACCATTCCTCCCATTTGTATTTGGTGCTTGGGATTACCCTGACCCAAGGTGCAGGGCTTTGAACTTGGCCTTGTTGAATTTCCTAAGGTTTTTTGCCCCTCTCCAATCTGTCGGTCCTCTGGATGGTCCCCCCCTTTGGTGTGAAAGGCCCCCTTGCGTGTCATCTGAACTTGCTGAGGGTGCACTCGAGTCCACTGTCCATGTTGCGTATATATATATATATAAAATATATAATTCGTTTATTAGAATGGAAAGTGGTGTATAATAATGTCAAAGATATGTATATACTTATAATCCTTACAGAATTTGATTCAATTTTTTTTTTCCATAAAAATGCCTTGAACACAGAAAGAATACAATATAAAATTACCCCACGAAGTAAAAATTTTGCAATAGTTTAAAGAACATCAAAAAAATTGACCGCTCTCAAAAGATGTATTGGAATTATACAGAGCAATTTCTCACATTTTTTAAGTTGAAAAGTAAGAAGTGGTTTTGAACAAAATTTTATCTTAACAGATATAACTTCAATTAAAAAAAAAAACTTCCTTCTTTTTTATTTGTTTCTTTGTTGTTGTTGTTGTTGTTTTGTTTGTTTGTTTGTTTGTTTGTTTCCCCTGAAATGATATTTCTTATGGAGAACTTCTTATGCATTTTCCCTTTTGTTATATTTTTACAAACAGTTATACAAGATATAAAAATTAACCCTTAGTTTATAGAATCTTTCCTATCCCCTTTTTGACAATATGTGGCATTTTCAAAGATACTGTGGCTTTCTTAAGACTAAAGGAAGTCTTCAGAGAATACTCATGATTTTCACCTTTAAAATGATCTGAATCACATCAATCACATCAGTCATGTCATTTTCCATGATGTTCCATGGCACATACTGGAAACACGGAGAAAAACAAAGATATTTTAATGGCTGATTGATTGATTGATTATTTATTTATTTATTTAAAGTCCCAGCTACCTGCCAGAATATATTATCCTCAAGAGCACTGACAGAGCAGTTTTGTTTAAAAACATGATTAAAATAGTAAAAACTATGAAGAAGTAAAAGTAAGGAGAGAAGCAAAAGACAGTCTGTTAATTGCAGTTTTAAAACCGAAGTATTAGATTTAATACTCAATTAGCTTTTCTTCAGATAGTCTTATACTCTGAAATAATGTAATCTAAATATAAACTCTGTTCATACTTCCAAGATATCAGTTACTGACAGCTTACGTATATACATATATTTAAAAGTATTTTACTTAAAATATATACATTCTATTGCAATATTAGCATTTACCTTGTACATTAATGCATTTTTGCTTTATATATAAGATTAAGATAACTATAACTAAGTCTTGAACATTTTCTATAGAGTGATTTTATGGAAATAAAAAGGATTTTTTCCTCCAGAAAGCTTTTTGAAGCATTTTAGAATAGCTTCATCAATGAAAAGTCACACTGGGATAAGACCGTGACATTTCTTACATAACCTTAAACAGGCAAGGTCAACACCAAACTCTTAGGGTTGACTTTGAATACCTACATCAAAGCTTAAACAACATCAGAACTTCAGGCAATGTGATGTCCATGCAGAGATAGTTACTTACTGTAAAAAAAAAGTCAATATTTTTCATTGAAAATCTACATTGGATAAATTTTGTATAAAAGCTCTGTCAGTAAAGGAATTCATCTTTTGTCTATAGGCAGTAGAGAGAGATTGGTTTATCCTCAGGCAAATTTTATTGTTTCCTAAAATGCCATATCTTACAGACATTTTATGTATTTAATATCAGGTGAAATGAATCCTAACCTGAGTTTTTAACTTCAGAGAAATTAGGGGGGTTATCAAATTAGTTTTCCCTCCATGTTCTTCAAATAAACAACCTAGCTTTTTGAACTCTCACATATTTATAGAACAATAAAGTTACAGGTGAAATTTAAAGGAGTTCAATCTTATTCAGCAGTGATCTCTCAGATACTTGGAAAAGACACAACAACCAAATGTTTTTGGCCAAAAAAATAAAAGATGAAGGTCAGTGGATAAAACATTTTTAGTATTCTTATAAAATAGAAAATGTCTCCCTCCCCTCCTTTTTTCATTTAGTGGTTAAATCACAAATCTGGAATTTATTTGTTTAGTGCAAATGCAATAAAGACTTTTAGAGAGGAGTATGAAACTGCAATGAAGGTCACATAAGTATAAAAAATAGAATGTTTGTATTTCATTTCATAAAATCAGACTCGAGGTCAAAAATAGCATGTAAAACAACACCATCTGTTCATAAACACCTTTGTAGAAGCTAAAAATAGGGAAAAAAATATAAAATGATACAGCATTCATTTCTAAGGACAGCATCCAGAACAATCAGACGCATGTGGTGTCCATGGCATGATGGTTCACTATAGGTTTTTCAACTGGTGCATACAAAGGCACACCAGCACTTTTAAAATGGTTGGATGAACTAACAATAAAAGCCTGACTGTGAGAGGCAGCTAAATGATAAAGAGATGTTTCAGCACAGAACTTGCTTAGGTAAGAACTTTCTGCCCAGTGCCATTCCATTATGATTAATGTCTGCACATGCAAAGTTTATGAAAAAGATAATGAATTGATTGTGTTCCTAAACGATGCCATTTTAGACCTGTTTGGATTCCTACCCTCCCAGGGGTGCAGATGACCACAGTCTGTTGGTTTAAACAAATGAACGTTTAATGGTTGCCTTTCTGCCAGCCAAGTGGAAAAGGGGAAACATTTATCAAGAGAAGGGAGGAAAAAAACCTGATCTTGCTGTCTATTCATTTGGGATATATGTGCTGCAAAATGGCTATTGAACAGGGAAAACTAAAGCAGTCACCATGCTAAACTCACTTGAAGCACTGTTCAAAATCTGAAGGTCACAGAATCCACATCTGAGAGCATTTCATCCCATGAGTTGCTATTAATTCACAGGACAAGAAAGGTTAATTTAATTACTTAAGCACACAAAAATACATGCACACATCGTCCGTGTTGCTTATGTAGTTGCACAATTCTCTCCTCCTACAAACTCGCTTACAGTAAAATATTCAGATAGAGAGTCAGAAAAAGACAGATGCATATGTGACAATGCAGAGACTAGAAGCTGCACTTTTATTGGGCTATCCTATTTCTTTCCCATGAAAAAGTAGATCTAATTTTAGGTATGCTTTTTAAAAATGATTTTTAATGTAATTAAAACAACATAGCTTGTTAATCCTTTAAATCAAAAAGCTACTATGCATATATATGTTTACACTAAAATTCAGCTCTATTTCTATACAAGAACAATGGCTTACATTTTATTAAATCTTTATCTTTTTCTCCATGAGACATAGCAGAAACCATACCTTATTATCCTTATTGTACAAAACAAGTCCTTGCAACCTCATATGCCCAAGTATAGTAGTTCCTCCAGTATATACATCTTCTGTTTTGAAAACCTTTTTTTGTTCTATAAATTTGCTTTCCACTACATGTATATACCACAGAAAGAATTGTTTGTGCAAGTAACAAACTTCATTGCATGTGTTATAATCATGCTTTAGAAATATTAGACATTCATAGACAGATCTGTGTGCAATACTGAACAGAAAATTGGCAAACAAATAGGATGCAGCCTAATTTGAGGTGATTGGGTAATTTCATGAAGTCTTTATTCAGCACAGGCAGTTGGTCAGTTCTATTCCTCAAGCAAAAAATACTACTTCCTGTAGAACAGTATTGGTCTAATACTGCAGTGAGGTATTGGCCAAGCAGCACTTTAAAGGGAAGAGAGCCATATAGTAAAGAAAATGCCCATTTTTATTAATGGTTAATCTTCATTTTCCCAAAAATGTCAGGCTACCCTTTCAAAATAAGTGCAGTACATACACTGTCAGGTTTCATGAATGTTGAATATCCACCTGATAATATTTACAACTTAATTTACTGAAAATTTTTATCAGTGAGTACTCTTGATTTTAACATCAACAGACTTAAGTAAACACTGCAATTTTTGTCAAGGCTTTCAAGGTAGTTTATTTACAGTTTCCCATTGTATAAGCTGGATTGTAAACATAAGTTATTGCAAAGTTAAGATTGAGCTATATCCTTTAGGCTGGTCTTGTTAAAGTTGCTTGGTCAATAAATGCTTTGAGAAAAGATATCTCTATTAAACAGTGGGCTTTTATTCTTCATTGATGCTCCAGACTACCTGGAGAAATGCAACTCCAGTTAACAACTAAAACCAGATATTTAGCTCACTTGTTCTGCTAACTGCATCTTCAATTTATAAATTATAGACATACTAACATATTTAAATATAAAAAAATATATAACTAATGTAGATGGTTACTAGAGCATCTGCCAACTCCAGATAGAGGATTCACTCATTCCTCTGCTCTATCTCCATTAACCTGATAAATTTGGATTGACTACTCATTGTCCTACTGTCCAAACAGTTAGTGTAAGAATCTTTTTGAGAAGAATTCCTCTATTTTTTTTTTCTTATTATTATTCTCCATCATTTTCTCCTTTTATAAAAACAGATTTATTGCACTAAGTTAATGTGACATGATGTAAGATGAACTGTCATCACGTCAGATATCAGAAAGAAAATATTATTTTTAGACTAGAATTCTTTATATGGTATTTATTTCCTTTGGCTTTTAGAGATTTTAGTATTTGAATTGTTCAATTACAGTTCAGATTTAACGACATTTTCTCTGGTGAATTACAAACATTTTTGACTTGTTCAACAAGGTCCTGAACATATTGTTTCAGAATTTATCTATTTCATGGCAGTCTTCTAAAAATCAAATGATGAAATTCTAGAGAAATCTCTTATAATGAACCTTGATTTTATTTATTTATTTATATATTTAGATATAAATATCTAAAAAAGAGAGACTAGTTATTTCCTCTCTGTCCACTCCTTTTGGAAAAGCAGAGAGAGCTGCAAACATTTAAGACTGACTTTAACCATGTTTTTTCTTGGTTTTATCAGTGGTGTAACCGCAGCAAAGATCAAGGAAAATTATAAGAATCAGGCAACTTTAAAGATAACTATATTTTTAATTAAATCTTCCTGAAGTATCTTTCAAGTAGACCAAAGGCTGCCACTTTCAGTGTAGAATACTGAAGCTGTGCAAAAATATAGCTGAGTTATATTAATGTCACACAAGTTTAGCCATCTAAGAAAAAGGGTTTTTCATCTCAATAATCTCATTTATCTTTATGTGCAGATAAATTACTCTTTAGAGGCATTTTTTCTTTCTATGGACTACCAAGGGAGTCTACATGCCAAACAAAGTTAGATGTGCAATTTAGATGTACAAAAGTTAGAAGAGATGAATCCAACCTTGGATGACCACCAAAGAACAAAAGAAGAGAAGAACAACAACAAAAGAACAACAAGAAAAATTAAGAAGATGAAAAAAAACATTGCTTCCATTTAACAATACAATTATTATGTGTTTCCTCTGTTATGAAACAGTCCCACTCTTAAGAAGATCAACATAATTAACTGATAAAACTACAATATATTGAACCTGGAGACAATTTTATTAAAGAAAAACTTGCATGGACATTGGGAAATTGGATTGACAGTTTAATTAACTGTTGCTCATTATGGTGAAATATAAGAGGGTAGCACTGAAGATAATGCCTTTTTTTTTTTTTTTTTTTTTTTATGGTTGGCTTACATTATGGATGTTGGTGGAAAGGTAGAGGCTGAGTCTTCTTGTCATCATTCTGTTAAATTTTATTGGCTTGCAACAGATGGCAACAGAGGAGGAGATTGACAAAATGGCATCTGACATGGAAGTGCATGCAAATCAAAGATATCTAATCAAATTCTTTAATGTAGAAAAAAAAAATGGCATCCATTGGCATTCATCAGCATGCTGAATGTTTATGGAGATCAAACAGTGGGTGGGAGCACAGTGAAGTAGTGGGTGGTGTGTTACAGCAACAATGCCATTCTAGCAGTTGAGAAACAACTGTGGGTGGAGTGTTTCAGGAGTAGCTACAGCGGCTCTAGATGACCTCGGTGCAGATTTTTTCTGAGTGAGGCATGCAGACTTTTGTTCATCATTGGTGAAAATGGATAGCTCAGAGTGGTGACCATTTAAAAAAATAGTGTTTTGTAGCAGAGAACTCAGTCTGTTAAACAATGCTCTTGTGCTCTTTGTATCTGTTTTAGTTTCCATGGAAAAAAAGTAAGAGGCCATACTTTCAGAATGACTAATGGATAAGCCGTGGAATATAATCTTTTTTCCATTCAATGAAGAAATTGTCATTGCTGTTCCATGTTTGCTCATTTTTCATGAAGTGAACACATTCTAAGATCAAAATTGTTAAATTAAATGTTCTCATATTTATTTCACAGTATGTGACATTCTTCCTCAAGTGTCATAGAGAGAGAATATACCTTAACATAATGCATGAAGGGAAAGACTGAAAATGAAACCTAGAAGAGGGGGAAAAAGAAAACTTGAATTTCAATATGTACACAGTAAGTGTCTTCAATAATGTAACTAAATATTGGCTTTTATTTTGGGTGAGGTAAATAGTTCACAACACTGCATTGCCTGTACCACTTAGTTATACACTAACCATAGTACAAACTAGTACTTTCTTTCATACAGCTAATAGAGGCATAGCCAGAGGTAGATTATCTTTGATTAAAAATGGTGCTTCTAAACAAACAATTTGTATCATCTTAAAATATGTCAAAATATATGAGAGAAATTATATATTATGTATTAGGAGTTTCTACTTCTCTTTACTGACTTAATGGAAGTCTATACTGCCTATTTCTGAAGTATCTGCTTTATTAGACACCTAAAATTAAATTAAATTAATCACATCCCTTATTTCTTGGGAAATTCAGCTTTGAATCCTAACCATCAAAGCTATAAAAAGTTAAAAGAAAACTACTAAGAAAGGAAAAGAAAGAGCTGAAGAATGGAAATATTGTGAGAAGGCATAGTTTTGACTGCCTAGAACTGCAGTCGCATTTCTGGGAACCTTAAAAACCAAAACTGTAGCCTTCAAAACATAGAACCACTGAATCATTGAAGAGGACTTCAAAAGTCATATAGTGCAACTACCCTACAATGAACAGAGACAGACAGCTAGATTGGGATGCTCAGAGCTTGGTCCATCCTAACCTTGAACATCTTCTGAGACAGGACATCTACCACATTGCTGGGCAACCCATTCTATCATTTCACTACACTTATTGTAAAATATGTTTTTTCTTATGTCCAGTCTAAATCACCCTTCTGTTAGTTTAAAACCATTTTCCCTTGCCCTATTACAACTGATTCTGATGAAGTCTTCCCCCTTATTTCTTGTAGCTTTCCTTTAGATACTGAATGCCCACTCTCCAATCTGCTTGGAGCCTTCTCCAGGTTAAACACACCAAGCTCTTTCATCCTGTCTTCACAGAGGAGGTGTTCCATCCCTTGGATTATTTTTGTCGCCTTCCTTTGGAAACACCCAACAGGTCTATGTGTCTCCTGTGCTGTGGACCCAACATCCGGTTGCAGTACTTTTGACGAGGTCTCACCTGAGCCGACTAGAGGGGCAAAATCAGCTCCTTCACCTGCCCTGCTGAATATGCTTCTTTTGATGCAGTTCAGGATATGGTTGGCTTTCTGGGCTGTGGGGGCACATTGCTGGCCCATGTCCAGCTTGTTATCCATTACAGAACCAACAAGTCCTTTTCAGCAGGACTGTGCTCTATTCTATCATCCCCAAGATTGTATCGATAGTGGGTGCTGCCATAACTCAGGTGCAAGACTTTGTACTTAGTTTTGGTGAATCTCATGAGGTTCTCTTGGACCCACTGCCCAAGCCTGTCTTTTTCCTTATTTTCCAGTCACCAAAGACTTCATCTGCCTAAAAACCCTAGATTTCAAAATCTTCAGGGATGAGAGTTTTAAGAGATCTTTTCTTCCCCTAGTAAAAAAAAAAATACATATCTGTTTGCTCAAGAGATTAGAGATTATGTGTGTAAAGGCCTTATATATATATATATACATATAATAAATATATACATAATCAATATATATATATACATATATATATTGTATATTGTATTGTATATTATATATATATGTATATATATATATTGATTATGTATATATTTATTTAACTATTGCAGAGAAAAATATTTTAATTTTAGAAGGACATTAAAAGGTCTTACTTTATTTGTTTTATTCAGTTTTGTATGTATTCATTGAAAAAAACAGACAAAAATAAAAAGATGGTTCTTTTTTTTTTTTTTTTTTTTCTGTAGTTGGAGTAAATTAAAAGTTGAAGACTGAAAAATGTCAAGAAAATGTAAATGTAATGATTCAATGTTTATATATGTGTATGAATGAAATTACGTTTTCCATCTTTTTCCTTTATCTTCTAATAACCCTTTTTCGTGTTTTAAGCTAATCTAGTTAAATAAGTAAGTCATTAGCAAAATATAAAGAAAAGAGAACATGTAATTTATGTTGTAATTGCAGAGTTTCAACTTTGATTAATTTAAAGTCACGTGCAAGGAAACAAAATGGGTGAGGATGAAAAACTTAAGAAAAATAAACTAGAAATTGTGCTTTACAGCTGTGGCTCAAGTATCTTGAGAATTAACAGCATTGACTATGAAAAAAAAGCTGTGCCAACACACATTCTTGTGTGAGTATAAACATCATTAAAAAGTTAATTTTTCCTAAGGAAACAAACTAACAAACAGACAACAAGAGAGAAAAAAAAAAAAAAAAAAAAAAAAAAAAAAAAAAAAAAAAAAAAAAAAAGTCTACAAAGTAGACAGACAAACTGCTTGTGCAGTTGAAGAGAAAATTCAGAGTAATTTCTATATTTTCCATTCAGGAAACAAACTGAATAGCTGGAGATTACGTCAAAGGACAAAAGTATGAAGAATAAGTAGCTAGACTCATTCCTAGAAACAAACAATAGAGAATTTAGTTAGAAAAAACATAACTGCATGTTTGGAGGCTGAATATTTGATTGCTTTTTGTTGTTGTTGTTTGCCAGCATGTTTTTTTTTTTTTTTTTTTTCTCTTGCAGTCAGAATATTATTAAAATATTGCAGAAATATGAACAGATTTATCAAAAATGTTGCAGAAAAATCTCAAGAACAAAAGCATCAGTCATAAATGTCATTCTAAATGTAATTAATGCAAGATGAAAACTATCAGCCAAGAATTTATGGTTATGTTCAATTGATAGGATTGACTGTGTCCCAGTCAATAATATACCCCACTAAGAGTGGCAGAATCTGCTGGTAAATTCTGAAGACCAAGAGTTCCTTTAATTTCAGTGATTGAATTCATAAAGGGAAAAATAAAATTTGAATGGATTTCCTACAGTACTGTTTCCTACATACTATTTAAAGAAATGAATGTCAGTTTTTCATTATTTCAAACCACACACTGCTGCTTTGGTATGTTCTTGACTGAGTTTGGAACTGATTTTCTGAAGAAAAAATAAATAAATAAATAAATAGCTATTTCTACAAACCTTAGTCTGGAAAAGACCTTCTGCCTAACATCCTTCATCTAGTGCACATGGATGATTATATTATCAGTATATAACATAGAGAATCAATGTACATATTATGCCTGATCTTAAATATATTTTTTGTGAGAAAGATTTTTGTTCAATATGCTTTCTTTTGTTTGTTTGGTTTCATTTTGCTTTTTTTTTTTTTTTTTTTTTTCCCCCTTTGCTTTTTGCAGCTTTTGCAATATGACTTCTCAGCCTGGAGAAAAGAAGGCTGCAGGATGACCTCATTGCAGCATTTCAATACCTAAAGGGAGCCTACAACAGGAGGGGAATCAACTCTTTGAAAAGGTTGATAACTGCAGGACAAGGGGAAATGGTTTTAAGTTGAGGGAGGGGAGATTTAGGTTGGATGTCAGGGGAAAATTCTTTACAGAACGAGTGGTGAGGTGCTGGAACAGCTGTCCAGAGAGGTTGTGGATGCCCCATCCCTGGAGGTGTTCAAGGCCAGATTGGATGGGGCCCTGGGCAGCCTGGTCTAGTATTGAATGTGGAGGTTGGTGACCCTTCATGTGGCAGGGGGTTGGAGATTCATGATCCTTGACGTCCCTTCCAACCGTGGCCATTCTGTGATTCTGTAAATGAAAATTTGTACAAAAGCTTTGTTATAGCTAAAATGTGTGGAGAAGCAGTGCTCAGAAATTTAAGTGTATCAGGTAAACTGTCTTGTGTCCTAAGATTCAACTCTAAAAATTTATTCCTAAGAATTGTTGAAGTCTAATTCTGACCACTACACAGTTTTTCTAGTCAAATTAAACAATGCTAGTGACTTAATATATATATATATATATATTTTTTTTTTCCTAAAAAGTATGGAAGCTGTTATTTATTTATTTATTTATTTTAAAATTTGATGTTTGTTTATTTAAGTAATCATTTACATATACGGAAGATGGTACCATTTACTCTAACATTCTGTTTTGGCAAAGAGGCTCAATTATTTGATGTTTCCTCATAGCTTGTTTCTGGACCTCTGGACACTGCTTGCTTTCCAGCATGCACTTTCCACTCCTATCTCTAAAGTGCAGCACTCGGAATTGGATACAATGCCTTAGCTAAAGCCTTATCATGAAAACCAGAGGATTAATTCATGTATCTCACAGGATACGTTTATGTTTGTATATCCCTAGCACTGCAGTTGCCATCTCATTTCTTTTGTTTCAATTGTTTGTCAAAATGTCTTACTTAAATAATGGATAGATGAGTTGTACTTGCTACAATATATAAACTACTTTCCAGCCTCTGAGAGTGTACTGATAGTTCTTCTAGAGCAAGTTATTTTTTTGTTCTTCCTTTTTACTATTTTTAAGGTAGGAATACTGACACAGTGTTTGTTGTAGTTGTTTGAAATCTAGGATAAACTATTATTTAAGCCCAAGATTAATACTTTTGATTATAGCTAAGCTGTTTCTACAACAATTTACTTTTATCAGTTCATTATATTCCCACACTAAAGTATTCATTCTGTTTTAGGAGGCATTACATATTAAAATCTGTACATCATTCATATGTAGTAGAGCTCCTGAAAATATTGCTTAATTCCGATTACCCAAAACTTCTAAACAACTATACTTTGGGATTCAATTTGTCAATAAATAAATAAATAAATAAATAAATAAATAAAATAAAAAAAAGTCACTTTGATTTTGCTATGCTGTTTCAGTTCACATCCTAACTGCAACCATTTTTTCAATAGTCAGCTGTTCCTAACACTTACTGGTAAAATCTAAAGATAAAAAATTTGGTAAGACTGTGCACCAAATGTTTGTATGAGAGTCTCTTAAGAACCACTGTGAACTTAACAGTATTGTGATTATCAGTTGTATAAATGAAGAAAAATAGCAATGTTGTGGTAATAAAATCATTGTTTATATATCCATTACACACTGACTGCAGTTGGAAAAGAATTTATTATATATTATTTTATTATTGTTATCTGTTACCAGGAGCAAAAAATAAAAGTCTACACACAAAATTCTAGGGTCTCTTTTGAAAACAGATAATTGGAGCTTGAATACTCATTTAGAAATTTATGCAAAAACAGATGCTTGGACATGTCTTCAAGGTAATACTGTTTCCCTATGTTATGCTTCTGGAAAAAATAATAATAATAATAATCATCATCATATATATATATGATTAAAAAAGGATTTCAATTAAGCTTAGGACAGTCTGTAACAATAAACCCAGTAGTCGGTAAATAAGTTATATTTTAGAACCTGTCTTTTATTGTTTTTGCAAGTCATGGCGAAAGATCCATGGCAGAAATCTGGATGTTAATTTTTCACTGCTTGCAGTAAGATTCTATTATGATTCTATGAAACTGTAACTCCTTATTCCTTTTTTTCTCATCATACTCATCCCAGTTTAGATGCAATATTTATGGTTTTTATTGCACAATCTCCTGAACTAAATTTCTTTTTCTCATCTTTTCAAAAAGCTAGCCGTAAGTCTACGTCATACTCAAAAGCAGTACATACAGTTTTTTGTACAACTTTACAGAGAAATATTCTGGTTCAGACTAATGATGAATGACATTAAACAACAGAGACACCATGTAAAATTCTAAGCTTAGAACTTGCATCCCTTTTGACACCTTTTTTCCCCATATTCTATCCCAGTTCCTCTACACAACACTCCCAGGAGAAGAGCACAAGAGGGCTATCACCATTCCTCTTTTCCAGCCGATGTAGTTCCTTTTGTTTCTTGTTGAAGGGATTTGCCCAACTCTCTGCCTACCCTTGTCCTGTTAAGGTGCTATCGACTAACATATGTTGATAAAAGCCAGTTTTCTAGGAGTACTCTGCTATATTTTCAAAGGAATACTCTTCCCTGGTGTATCTCTCTTCATCTTACATCGAGCTGCAGCTCAAAGGGTTTCTTTTCTTATCTATTTGACTATTTACTAGCCAGCTCCCAGCTTTGAAGAGCATCAGGTGATATTATGTATTTCTGCTTAAACTGATAACAACATTTTTTTCCTATACTTTAGCATGGAAGCAAACTCACTATTAATGCAACAAAATCTTAAGTACCATCTTAGGAAAGTTATTTGCAGATTGTACAAAAGGCTCTCTTTATCATTTTCAGTATTCAGAGTTGCCCATAATCACTGATGACAAAACCTCTTATTCTGATTTTAAGAGTGGGAAATCAAAAGTAATTTTAGTTTTAGCCACAAGGATAATTCAGAGTAGGTGGCATTCTGGATGCTGCTTTACAAATGCTGTATTGAACACTGGTATCCAGTACAGCCACTGAAATGACATAAGTCACTTCAAGATTGTGAAATGGTTGCAGTGTGGATATATCATGTTACAGACCAGAATATTGTCCAAGTCAACCAATTACTTGACATAACGAAGCAAAACTTTAGCCTAAACAAAAATACAAGTATTCACCTGACACTATTTTTATTATTGTTGTTGTTATTATTATTTTAAGGAAAATATGTTATCTCCCCTTGTTTATGAGATTCATTGTTATAGAAAAGTTTGTGAACTTTGAAAATACTTTTCTGAAAACTCTGAATATGGTCCATAAGTAAGGCTGTTAAATGAGTATAGAAAAATGAAGATTTTGGCCTGTATCCACAAAAAAAAAAAAAAAAAAAAAAAAAAAAAAAAAAAAAAAAAAAATCTATCTTTTATCTGCTTTTCTACTACCTTGTGGTCTGACCATGCCTAAAACCATTCTTAAATTCTCAGCTAATATGAGCAGATATGAGCAGCGTCTGAATTGCTTTGTTTCACTTTTATGTTATATACATTATCTTCACTTGATTTTTCTACATATATTCATTTCAGTCATTCAGTTTCAGGATTTGTTTTACTATGCTCCTTTTTCAGGCTAACTCTAGTAATTCATATGTGTTTCTTCTTTTTGATGTCATCTGTGATGGGAAAGAAGAAAGATATTAAGAATTTAGACACTTTTTTTTTTTTTTTTTTTTTTTTTTTTTTCTGCCAAAGTGCTACAAATCCAAAGATAAGGATTTTGCAGCATGCAAAATTGTTCCACCCATGAACACTACCATCATCTGAAAGGCAACTGCAAAGTCACTGAATTCTTCACTTTTATCATTTCTGAACTAGATGTTCTGTTAAACCAGACAGTTTTATAGAATGGCCTGGGTTGAAAAGGACCACAATGACCATCTCGTTTCAACCCCTCTGCTATGTGCAGGGTTGCCAACAACTAGACCAGGCTGCCCAGCGTCACATTCAGCCTGGCTTTGAATGTCTGAGGAACTGAAGGCCCAATATGTCGGCCTCCCCCCACCCGTAGGGAGGTGTGCTGCCTCCCTGGGGCCCGGGTCAGGGATATTTCTAGGAAACTTCCTAGGTTGATCTGCTCCTCTGATTATTATCCTTATTGATAGTTCAGGCTGGCAGTGATGAGGTCACTGACGGAAGCCTGAGGACTATGAAAAATGACTTTAGGAGACTGGGGAGGTTAGTTGAAGGAGCAGGCGTACAGGTAGTATTTGCCTGTATTCCTACAGTGGCAGGGAAGGATGCTGAGACCACCAGAAAAACACACCTTATAAACGCGTGGCTGAAAGGCTGGTGCAAAAGCAAGAATTTTGGGTTCTTTGATCATGGGGCGGTCTACTCGGCACCGGGCCTGGGGTCTGCTGATGGGTCTCACCTGTCTCGAAGGGGAGAAGGAACGATCCTTGCCCGGAGCTGGCAGGACTTGTAGAGAGGCTTTAAACTAGATATGAGGGGGTAGGGGATAAAAACCAGGCCTGCTAGAGATAACCGGGGGGAGCGGCAATGGGATCAGGGATGAGGCGAGGGGCTCGGCTGAGTGCATCTACACAATGCACGCAGCATGGGCAACAAACAGAGGAGTTGGAAGCCATGTGCGCAGAACTATGACTAGTCCCATTACGAAACTGTGGTGGGATGACTTCCATGACTGGAGTGCTGCAATGGATGGCTACAGAGCTCTTCAGGAAGGACAGGCTAGGAAGAGAGGTGGTGGTGGTGGCTCTGTATGTTAGAGAGTGCTTGATGTTACTGAGCTTTGGCTGGGGGATGATAGGTTGAATCCCTATGGGTAAAGATCAGGGAAGGGCATGACAAGCAGACATATGGTGGGGGCTCGCTATAGACCGCCGAACCAGGATGAAGAGACGGATGAGGTGTTCTATGAGCAGCTGGCAGAAGCTGCGAGGTCGCCAGCCCTTGTTCTCATGGGGGACTTCAACTTCCCGACATATGCTGGAATACAACGCAGCACAGAAGAAGCAGTCCTAGGAGGTTTCTGGAGTGTATGGAGGAATAACTTTCTGATGCAGCTGGTGAGAGAGCCTACGAGAGAGCTGCCCCCGCTAGACCTGCTGTTCGCAAACAGAGAAGGTCTGGTGGAAGATGTGGTGGTCGGGGGCTGTCTTGGACAGAGTGACCATGAGATGGTAGAGTTCTCCATTCTGGTGGAGCCAGGAAGAAGAACAGCAAAACTGTTACCTTGAACTTCCGGAGGGTGGACTTTGAATTGTTTAGAAAGACTAGTAGGGGAGTCCCCTGGGTTTCGTCTTAGAGGGTAAAGGGGTCCAAGACAACTGGTTCTCTTCAAGAAGGTAGTCTTACAGGCGCAGGAGCGGGCTGTCCCCCTGAGCTGCAAAAAGAGCCGTCGGGGAAGGAGACCGGCGTGGATGAATAGGGAACTATTCTTGAGGCTCCGGGAGAAAAAGAGAATCTACCTCCTGTGGAAGAAGGGACGGGCGACTCAGAAAGAGTACAGAGAAGTTGTTAAGATGTGCAGGGAGAAAATCAGAAAGGCGAAAGCCCAGCTCGAACTCAACCTGGCCGCTGGGATAAAAAGAAACAAGAAACTCTTTTACAAATATATCAACAGTAAGAAGAGGACTAAGGAGAATCTCCACTCTTTACTGGATGAGGCTGGGAATGTGACTACTGAGGATAAGGAAAAGGCAGAGGTCCTGAACGCCTTCTTTACGTCTGTCTTTAAAGGTCAGACCAGTTATCCTCAGGGTTACTCCGCTTTTTGACCTGGTTAGTCTCGGCGGGGGAGCAGGCTAAACCACCCACGATTCAGGAGGAACAGTCAGAGACCTGCTACTCCAACTGGACTGTCACAAGTCCATGGGCCGGATGAGATTCACCCGAGAGTGCTGAGGGAACTGGCGAGTCATTGCTGAGCCCCTTGCATCATCTTTGACGTCTGACTGGGAAGAAGGTCCAAAGACTGGAGGAAGAAACATGCACTGCTCCATCTTAAGAAGGGCAAGAAGGAGGACCCGGGGAACTACAGGCCTGTTAGCCTGACCTCAGTGCCGGGAAAGGTTATGGAGCAGATTGTCTTGAGGGAGATCACACGGCAAGTGCAGGGACACCGGGGATCAGGCTAGCCAGCATGGGTTTAAGAAAGGGAGGTCCTGCTTGACCAACCTGATCTCCTTCTATGACAAAGTGACCCGCCTGGTGGATGAGGGAAAGGCTGTTGATGTAGTCTACCTAGACTTCAGCAAAGCCTTTGACACTGTCTCCCACAGTAATTTCTCTGCAGAAAGCTGGCAGTCCGTGTTGGCTTGGACAGGTACACTCTTGGCTGGGTAAGGAACTGGCTGGAGGGCGGGCCCAGAGAGTGGTGGTGAATGGAGCAAATCCGGTGGACGGTCACGAGTGGGTGTGCCCCAGGGGTCGTAGTCTGGGGCCTGTCTTAATATCTTTATTAATGACCTGGATGAGGGCATTGAGTGCACCTTCAGTAAGTTTGCAGATGACACCAAGCTGGCTGGAAATGTCGATCTGCCTGGGGGTAGCGAGGCCCTGCAGAGGGATCTGGACAGGTCTGGATAGCTGGGCTGAAGCCAATGGGATGAGGTTTAATAAGGCCAATGCCGGGTCCTACACTTTGGCCACGGCAGCAACCCCAAGCAAAGCTACAGGCTTGGGGCGGAGTGGCTGGAAGACTGGTTAGAGGAAATGGACCTGGGGGTGTTGGTGAGACCTGGTTTAAACATGAGCCAGCAGTTGCCGGGTGGCCAAGAAGGCCAATGGCATCCTGGCTTGTATCAGAAGTAGTGTGGCCAGCAGGAGCAGGGAAGTAATTGTCCCCCTGTACTCAGCCTGGTGAGGCCGCACCTTGAGTACTGTGTCCAGTTCTGGGCCCCTCACTACAAGAAAGCATTGAGCCCTGGAGTGTCCAAAGAAGGGCAACAAAGCTGTGAGGGGTCTGGAAAGCAAGTCTTTGAGGAAGGCTGAGGAGCTGGGGTTGTTTAGTCTGGAGAAGAGGAGGCTCAGGGAGACCTTATTGTCCTACAATACCTAAGGGAGGTGTTATAGAAAGCTGGGGGTCCTCTTTTGCGGAACTGTGGATAGGCAGGGGAATGGTTTTAAACTGGGAGGGAGATTTAGAGGATATTAGGAAAATTCTTACCCTGAAAGGGTGGTCAGGCACTGGAAGGCTGCCCAGGGAGGTGGTGGAGTCCACCACCCTGGAGTGTTAAGGACGGTTGACTGTTGGTTGAGGGATATGGGTTTCCCATGGTGTAGGTTGGATTGTTGGACTGGTGCTCTTATAGGTCTTTTCCAACCTTAGTGATTCTGTGATTCTGTGATTCCGTGATTCTGTGATTCTGTCTCCCGGGAGGGTGTCATCCCACAAACCGGTCCAGGCACCCTGTTCCAGTGCTGACACTCTCTGAGTAAAGTCATTCCTTCTAATATCTAATCTAAATATACCCTCTTTCAGTTTGAAGCCATTGCCCCTTGTTCTGCTATTACAGGCCCTGGTAAAAAGTTTGTCCCTGTTTTTCCTGTAGGCCCCCTTTATGTGCTGGAAGGCTGCTATAATGTTCCCCAGAGCCTTCTCTTCTTCAAGCTAAGCCTTCTCTTCTCCAAGCACTTGTTATTTGTGTGAGCACGCCAATATGATAACATCATTAGATGAAATGTCAGCTGTTGTTGCAAGATATCCAGTTACATGGTGTTAGTATTACTTTAAATCTTTCCGTAGTTTATGTATAATGTACAGGAATAATGCACATTGATTATTATTCTTATTAGCATACTTTTATTTCACTTTATCTATCCAAAAGGATATTTTCTGGAGTATATCTCCATGAAGTGAGTAGCCTGGATTTGCATTGTATGGGAAATGATTGAGGCAATTTATTCTCAGTCTTCAACTTAACAGTTCACAAAGATTTATTAATTAATAAGGACGTATTTTCCACAGAGAGCCAAAAGGGCTCTAGCTCCTCATTAGCAGTATCTTGTAGAAGCTCACATTCTGTTATATTACAAAGGTGATGCAATATACCTGCTTTGTACTCCCATCAGATTGTGTCTGTGTCCAATCCTGACTACCATTTCTGCTGTAATTGCAAACAGTCTGATTTCTCAAACAATTTCAGCTGTTGCTATGCTTCCCTGATCCTGCTAAAGAAAAATAATTTGTTTTTCTGTCTGCAGATCCAGATCACATTTTGATGTTCCCACCTCTAGCCCCCACCTACTATTCATAGAGCCTGTGGTAACTGATAGAATCAGTAGTTGTGCCTTCTTGGCAGGATGGTTTAATGGGCAGGGAGTTTTAGTGCTCAGACACAAATCCCTGAGCAACCTTAACCCATCATTCAGTCTTCCTTTTGCTCCAATTAAGCAAAGAATCTTAGCAACTTTTAAAATGTTAAGTTTGCTTAGTGCTGTGATCTATAATTACCATGTGATCTTTGAGTAGATTGTTATCCTCCTCATTGTGTGCTTGTGTTATTTATGCTTTTTTCAAAAAATCACAAAATCATAAGAAATCTCTTTAGATGCCTAAATATAATTTTCACTGAAGATACATATACATATATAACATAATTCTAACTCTATAATATAAAGGTTCATGACAAGTAAGTGTTTGAATAGATGAATAGACAAAGATTGCAGTTAAATTTTATAATCTTGGAAATGTTGATATTGTACCCTTTTAATTAAACAGGGGAGGGAGGCAGGAGAGGAGAGAGATATATTTAAAAAAATAATAATAATCTTATTATTATTATGAGGAATGTCTATTTTTACATGCATTTTCCTGTCTGACTTTTTCAAGAGTAGCTCTTGACACCAAATGCCAAAACAACTTTTCAGTATAAATTATTAAGAAAGAGCATTGCATATATTTTGCACCAGATAAATTATGCACCCATTTTAATCTAGTCAAGAAATAAGGAATTTCTATTCTACTGCACATCTGAATTTTGTATGGAATTTTGCACATACTGTGATGCTGGTCCCAATATTTTATGCATCAGTATATCTCATGTTTTCTTTATAAACTGCAGAGAATCTGCAGACTGAGTAATATGTTTTATAAAAGAAAAGAAAGAATCCAAAATTAAAATAATGTAATGCAACAAGATGGATTTTAACTTACTTATCAATTCCCCTCTCCCTCCACTCCCCTCCCCCCCCCCCCCCCCCCCCCTTATTCCGTGTCTTCCTTCCACCTTTTTCCATTCCATTTTGGGTCACTTAGAACCTCTTCAGTTACACAGAATTCTTCAAACATACTTGTTACTAGGTGACTGAAGAAACAAAAAATCCTACGTACCAAATCTGATAATTCAAATGACACACTGCTTTCCTCATTTGAAGTAAACTAAATTTTTTCATTTCTTCTTTTTTCTCTTTTTTTTTTTCCCTTTCTATCTCCTTCTTCCTTCCTTTCTTCCTTCCTTTCTTCCTCTTCTGTCCCATCCCATCCCCTTCCCTCTCCTCCCCTTCCTTCTCCTCTCCTCTCCCCCCTCCCCTCTCCTTTCCCCCCTCCCGTTCCCTTTTTCATTTACTCTATTGCTGAATAATACAGTCACCTTATTAATTTTCTCCATATGTTTAGTCTTGCCAAGATTGCCTCTAGCAAGGGATATTGATAGGGAAAGATGAGAAACATAAAAGGTTAATACAGAAGGGCAGATAAACAAATCGGGTTTGATCCAAAGCCTGTTTGAGTCAACGAGAGATTTTTTCATCGATTTCAGGCGACTTTGGATCTGACCCATCGGGCATTTACGTATTGATATAGTAAAATGCTGAGGAGGTCCTATGAAATGTCAGTTGTCCTTAACTTCCGTTTGTGTCACAAAGAGTTAAAGGGGTTCAGTGCCCTGGAGATTTGGAGTATTTTAAAGTTAATAAGAACATACACAGCTGAAAAAGCAACAAGAGACTGCTTACTTTACTTACAGCTTCTGAGAAATCCTGTTAAAGTCAATCAGATCAAGCAGGCACATCTGCTTTGGTGAATTAAGCAGAAAGTGAAGAAAAGGAAACAGGGACATAACAGTTGGAATAGAAGGGTAAAAAAAGACAGAGAAAATTTAAGTTTAATATGAAAGTAAAGATTGGAGGGAAAAAATAAAAAAAAGAGAGAGCTGAGGTTAAACATGTAGAGGGAGAATAAATATTTGTTTTTGTCTGATACCTTACGAGCACTTAGTATACAGTGGAACTTTATATATACACACATATATATATACCTTCACTCATTTCTGTGCAGTTTCATTTTTACTACTTCTGATTTTGAACAAGTCCTAAAACTGCTTAAGGTCTTCAGGACATTTGCAACCTTCTGTTTCACACACCACTCTGGGAATCTTCCCTTGGGGCTATATTTGAGAGGCAAATGAATTCTGCTCACAGCTGGTGGCATAATATGAAGACTCTTTTTCCTTTTGCAAATTTAACCCTTTGCTATATTTTATCTATTCTCTTTTCTACTGTGCCAGATAAGCTTTTCAATTCTGATCTGTGAGTTATTTAGAGTCAGAATTTCACAAAATGTATGCACTATTACCAGACCACTAGGAAGATGGGAAATACTGGGGAAAAGCAGAAGACTTAATTTGTCATGTCACATCTTGTCATAGAATCATAGAATCATACAACGGCCTGGGTTGAAACGGACCACAATGATCACCTAATTACAAGCCCACCTGCCATGAGCATGGTCACCAGCAACTAGACCAGGCTGCCCAGAGCCACATCCAGCCTGGCCTTGAATGCATCCAGGAATGAGGCATCCACAACCTACTTCAGCAACCTGTTCCAGTGCATCACCAGCCTCTGAGTGAAAAACTTCCTCCTAATATCTAACTTAAACCTCCCCGTAGTTAAAACCATTCCCCATTGCCTTATCACTTTCAACCCTTGTAAACAATCACACTCCCTCCAGTTTATATGCTCCCTTTGAGTATTGAAAGGCCATAATGAGGTATCCCTAGAACCTTCTCTTCTCTAAGCTAAACAAGCCCAGTTCCCTCAACCTGTTTTCATAGGAGAGGTGGTCCAGCCCTCTGATCATCTTACTGGCCCTCCTCTGGACCCACTCTAAGAGCTCCATGTCCTTCCTGTACTGGGGGCCCCAGGCCTGGATGCAGTACTCCAGATGGAGTCTCACTAGAGCCAAGTAGAGGGGACAATCACCTCCCTCTCCTTGCTGGCCACTCCCTTTTTAATGCAGCCAAGAACACAGTTGGCCTTCTGGGCTGCAAGTGCACACTGCTGGCTCTTGTCCACCTTCTTGTCTACCAGGACATCCAAGTCCTCCACAGGGCTGCAGTTGAGGAGTTCTTTGCCTAGTCTGTATAAACACCTGGGATTGCCCCACCCCAAGTGTAACACCAAGGCACTTGGCCTTCTTGAACGTCATTAGGTTCACATGGGCCCACTTCTCCAGCCTGTCCAGGTAAATATCCAGTCTGATCTTGTATGTCAAAAATCCTAAAAAGAGTCAGGAATAAGATTCATGGATTTCTGAAAACCAAAATAGAAGGAACCTCCCGAGATCAACTTCTAAACTGTGCTGAAATTCAGAGTTCTAAAAAAAAAAAACCAAAAACAAACAAACAAAAAACAAAGAAACAACAATAACAACAATAACAAACAGAACCTCAGAGATGCATCTTTCACATAAGTACTATATAATATGCAATGATCAGCTACTGAAGTTCTTTATAAAGGACTACAACTAATTAAACTGAATCAACAAACCATGAACATATTAATTCAGAATAAACATTTAAATGTGACTGCATATAGAATAGAAGAAACATCATAAATACCAACATTTGATGGAAAATATTTCTACTATAAAGGCAGCTCTCCTAATGACATCCTGCCATATGCAGAGTCTAATATTTTAAACTCTTTTACATCATTTTTGGTGACATGGAGAATAGCACTGCTTTTGTATTCTTCAAGTCTGAGTCATTCTTATGCTCTGGAACAAAATAAGTTCTATGTGCCAGTTACATAACATGATGATCATAAGAATAATATCAACATTTTTAAGATCACCCTAAATTGTGCACTGCTTTTGTTTAATTTTCACTGTCAATATCTATGTATAAAAAATCCAAAGAATTCTGAAAAATAAAAGAGAGATTGTTGAGATGGTGTTCTTTTTTTGAATTTACAATGAAAAATAAGTATTAAGAATTTGATATGAATAACATTTGCAACCATAAAGAAGGAAGAAAATATGAAAACAATTTCATAGTATTTCTCTGAAATGTTAAAGTCTAAAAAAAAAAAAAAAAAGAAAAGAAAAGAAGGCAGCAAAATAATTAGGGAAGACAGCAAAATAACTGTCTCATTCTGATTTGAAAGCATTGCAGTCAACAAGGACATAAAGTACAGTTTACTAAGATTTCAGAGAAAATGTTCTTCACTGTATACATTCAAAAGATTCAGTAGATTTTATAGATTTTTTTAAAATATATTTAATTATATGGATGTTATTCCAAGGTTGACTATTCTGTTGTCTTGGGGACAGGATAGTATTTTCACAACTAGTCATGACTGAAATTATATGACAACTGATGAGTTCAATACTAAGACACAGAAGATGGGGTTTATCACAACAGATTTCATAATTTGACAACTTTGATAAAACCATGTAAGTTCTCTCTGTAAATATTGATGAAAGATGCATCTGGAAAGGACAATTCAAAATATATATGAAAAATTGACATGTCTTTTCTCTTTCTCTTCTCTTTATCTCCCCCTCTTGCTTTCTCATTCCCTTCCTCTATCTTTCACATTTTTCTCTTTTCATTACAAAAATTGTTCAAACTGAGAAATGTCTGTTAAGACCACTTCAGGTTACTCTTAAGTCCACGTGGTTGATGAGATTAACAGGAAATTCCAATCTTTTGGCTCTGATATGATATAACCTGGCAACATTCTCATTCATATACATTTGTTCTTCAAATGTAAAGACATAGTCTATATCAAGAATAAACACTGGGGATGATAAAACATTGATCACTTCATTAATATCAGGTGGTTAAGAGTAGACCATTAAAAGAAATCAGCCTGATAAGTATTTTTTTCCATATGACTAATGATTATGTTAAAGAGATATTCACAGTCAAGTCGACAGGCTAAGCCCATAGCAGGAAGAAAAAAAATAAAATAAAATAAAATAAAAAAAAAATCATTATACCTTTGCTCAGAAGAGGATTTGACGTAGATATCAATGAGATTTGGGTTTATATTTAGGAGATAGATTTTTTTAGCAGATTGTCATGGTTTTGTGATTTTTGGTTTTCGGTATTCCACATCATAACATCATGTGGGGCACTGGGAGTTTAACTGTTAATGCTCAAGCTCTGGGTACCAGCCTGGAAGAGAAGAAGAACTACATTCCCCAGGGGACTTTGCGGTCACAGTGAGTCTCGAGATATAACTCCTGGCAAGGTCACCTGATGCACCCTTTTTTTGCCTGCTCTTCGTCGGCTCTCCCCCTTTTCTCCCTGCTGCTCAACTGGACTGCACATCTCCCTTCAGTCCTCCGCGTTGTGGTGAGGCCTACCCACCTTTCGGACATTCTCTCTCTCATTATATTTGATTTATTAGCTTCAAATTTAATTATATTGTATTATAGTGTGTTAACTTGCATTCCGATAATATATTTAGTAAATTAGTTTGTTTCTCCTCAGATTGTTGCCACTGTTTTTAATTATTTTGGGGTCCCCTGTTCCCTTTTTCCGGAGGCGCGGATCTGTGGATCCCTCCGCCCCGCTAGTCACGGAACTGGGCCGAACCAGCCCGTAAACCGTTGACACAGATACACAAGTGTTCGTTCTTTGTAAATACTGATATATGACAAAACAATGTATTTATGCTGTACTTACATTTTTTCCTTCTTACTCAATAAATTGAAACATTATGTATTCTTACCACTCTTAGTAACCAACATATTAATGAAGTGTTATTTATTTACTTATTTTTGAAATAAAATAAAAGCTGTATTTCTGAAGCAAATTTCCACATTCAGGTCCCAGGTTCCTTGGAAATAAATCTTCACTGAGTGCTAGTATGCTATAGTTGTGTTTGTTGCTTCCTGCTTATGTACTCTATGCATTATCTGTGTTGTATAAAGAAGTCTGATACAGAGGTCGTTATGACATCTCTGCTTGAGAAACTATAAGGAACCTATTTTAAGTTAGTAAAGAACTGTTGTTATCATAGTTATTAATTAGCATTATTAATAATTTTGAGCTTTCTTCGCTCCACGATCCCTCCAATCTTTCCCATACTTCATGTTAGTATGAAACTGACCTTACAGTGAATGATAATAACAGAACATATCTGTGCTATCCAAGTGATTAATACAGCAGTCTGGGAGTCAGAAGGAGACTTATGAAATACAACCGAGATGTTTGAATACACCAACAATTTTTATGCCTTTTCACCACGCCACTGAATAAATTATCAGCTTAATGATAATGTCATTCAAATATCATAATTACAACCAACTCTTTAAAAAATATCAATTCAAATGCTGAAAATGTACCAGTTCTTTCTTTCTCCCTCCCTCTGCACTTTTCACCATTAGCTATTAATGCCAAAATATGGTCTTTATTCATTCTACTGACATAATATAAAACCAACGTAGATTTCCCATTTTTCATAAAATTTCCATCCGCACTATTAGTTTCATTGATAGCAGGCTGGGAAATGTTGTTAGGCTACAAGATGGACGACACTGCAAAACCTCAGCATGTTAAGAAGCCATAAAATTTTATTCAGTTCATTTACTGCTACAGTCCAGTAATCCTATAGTAACAGTGTGCTATTTTTATTGTGTATTTATTTAAAGGTTGAATATTCCCTCTGCTGGGCCATCTAACCAAATTACACTCATTTCCTAATGAACTCTGCTGCAGGAGGTGAAGGGTGTGCATCTGACCCACAGGTCCTTTTTTTTTTTTTTTTCAGACACACTTTGAGACAAGTCTGTTTTGTTCATAAGAGACTGAAAGAAAAAAGTGCTAAGCAAAAAGCTATGAATGAAAAGAAAAATAACTTGAGGAGAAATGTAAGGATAGGATCACTGAATCTCTAAAAGAAAAATTAAGGCTTTTACTGAGATATATGCAAAGTACATCTGCACATATATAACAGTATCTTGAACACATTCTATGAAATTTGAAGATCATATTCATTTAGTGAGAGACAGTTTTATGTTCTACAATCTTGACAAATCACAAAAATGCTGCTGTATATATATATGTATATATATATATCTTCTTGCTGTTGGTTTTCTTTAAAAATATAATTTTGCTTTCATTTTAGCAACTGGAGATATAAGCAACAAAATCAGAACAAACTAAAGCTTAAAACACATTGACAGGAAGCAAGCTGCTTTGAATTCAAATACTGTAATTTCAGATAGCTATTGAAAACTCTATTTATAAGATTTTTATTATTATTATTATTAGCTAGCTCAGAAAAATGGCTCAAATCATTGAAAAAACCTATTATTTTGAAACCATCTGGTTTGCCAATCACTTCTGTGTTTGATTTGTATTTGTTTTAAAATGTATTTATTATAGTTTTTTGGTTTTTTTCATAAAACTTTTTGTAATAAATGAATAGCTTTGAAAATATTGTTAAAGATATCACCCTTGCCCCTCTCCATTTCTCTCCCCTAAAACAAAACAAAACAAACAAACAAAAAAACAAACAGCAGCAACAAAATCACATTCTCTAAGTCTTGCTAAATAGACATTAAGGCAAATGACAACAGGTGAATGTAGTAAACAGATGGAAGGAGCACAAGACAAGAGTACAATGATTAGAAACAGCATGGTGAGCAGTGGTCATAAGATGAAAGATGCCTAGCTGCTGCTGACTTTCTTGTAAAGATCATAGCAGACAGGAGCGTCAAAGACTTCCCTAGCACGAATTTTGGAATTCCAAAACCACTGAGTAATTTTGCAAAAAACGTTACCCATCCAACAAGCCAATGTCAGAAAGGTTTGAACTATTGGGCATAAACAATATCACTTGAATAATGAAGCCAAAGGAAAAAAAGAAAGAAAAAAAATATATATATGCAATCATTCATTCTACTAAATAGTCAGGTGAGTTTCAGCTTAGGCTATCTATTGCTCTTAGACCACATTCTGACACTGAGTTTGTATAATTGTGGTGGCCAATGAAAAAATCCAACAAACATTTGATTTGCTCTGAAATAGGAATTAATGTCTGCGAGCACAATTTAGAATGAATTTGCAAGATCTGCAAGTGGTTCATGTTTTACTTTATTTATGACCTTAACTATAGTAATTAACTGCTAATGTGTTAAAAACAAAGCAAGGTGCTTGTTAACTTTTATCACTAGTGTCACATTAATGAAATGAGGAGAGAAAGTATTGCCTGCCATAGGTTGCTCCTCTCAGTCATGGTGAAATTCTTCATAAAGCAAGTAATATGAGCACAGGATATCCAAGTTATTTATCTGGGCTTCCTATTCAGCCAACAAAAGGTGTATCTAAAGAGGAATTAATCCCAACTATCTGTCATTTGTCTTGCACCAGGATAAACTGTTGTCTGGAACTCACGTCTCTTTCTGCTGACTGCAGAAGGAACTTAGATGATTATTTGAAACAGGATGCCTGGTTTCCAGATGGCTATATTTAGATGAAATTATCTTAATGCATGACTAGAAGTTGCCAACTATACCTAAGTAATGAGGAAGAATCTGTTTAACATAGAATAAAGTAAATGTTCATAAATTAGTTATGAAAACCTCACAAGGATCAGGGACAGCTGTATGTACCTAGACAAATCTTTAGCTGAAGAAGATGGCAAGATGCCTTTTAAAAATTTTGCCCATATATGCTAGAAAGTTCTGACTAAAGATGTTTTTAAGAACACATCTGAATGCAATTGTTGTTAAAGAAGACTCACTGTCACAGACTGGAAACACTAGAGATAGAAGGGGACAGATCATTTCTTATCTTCAGTACGCGTCAAATTCTGTGGGCACCTACATCCCGGTGAGACAGGAGTTAAAAGATGACACAGTTTGCATAGATATTCACTCAACAATATATTAAAATATAATTTGCAAAAGAATTTCTTCACAGTTCTTCAGCCTGAAAATTTTCTTCTCTGGAATACAAATCATACATCATCTCATAATCTCTACTGAAGACTATTTTTTTGAAAGATATCTAATCTTGTTCTAAGAATTTCCACCACAGTAAATCCACTGCCTTTCTTGTGAACTGCTCTACTGTTTTAGTTGCTCAGCAAATATTTTCTATTTTACAGAAAGTTTCAACATAAATTTTGATTTCGAAGCACAACAAAAAGATAAATGAAAACATTGGAAATTGTCTCTGTGTGCCACAAATTCTATTTAAAAAATGAAGCTGCAACATGTAGCGTTCTTACACTAATTGCTAGGATTTCATACTGAAGCATCATAATCACATAAATGATATCAAAAAAGGCAGACTGAAGGTACATTAAAAATACCTTAGAATGTATAATGTATAATTTCAATAATGTTACATACAAGTCTAAAAATATATTAAAAATGTAAAAATGAAAAAAAAAAATATCAAATTAAGATAGTTTATGTGAAAATAATACAAAATTAGGAAATAACATATTTTTCTCTTTTTGAAAATTGGTCAAAGTGACACATTCTAGAAGAATCTTTCAATCTTCTTGTATCCTGTACCCCACTACATTCTTCTCTCCAAATTGGAAAAATATGGTTTTGATGGGTAGACTGTTTAATAGACAAAGAACTGTCTGCAGAATCAAATCCAGAGAGTGATGGTCAATGGCTCAATGTCTGGATGGAGATCAGTGATGAGTGGTGTCCCCCAGGGGACAGTGCTGAGACTGATACTCTTTAATATCTTAATCAGTGACACTGACGGTGAGGTTGAGTGCATCCTCAGCAAGTTCGCTGAAGACACCAAGCCGTTGGGTGTAGTTGACTCACCAGAGAGACAGGATGCCACCCAGATGGACCTAGACAGGCTTGAACAGTGGGCCCAGGTGAACATCATGAGGTTCAACAAATCCAAATGCAAGATCTTGCACCTGGGTTGAGGCAACTCCCATTACCAATACAACCTGGAGGATGAAAGGATTGAGCACAGCCCTGCCAAATCAGACCTGAGAGTACTGATGGATGGAAACCTGGACAAAATCCAGTAACGTGCCCTCACAGCCCAGAAAGCTAACCACACCTGGGCTGCATCAAAAGAAGTGTGGCCAGCAGGGCGAGGGAGGTGATTCTGAGCTGTGGATGTAGTCTACGTTGATTTCAGCAAGATATTTGCTACGGTCTCCCACAACATCCTTATAACAAAGCTGAGGAAGTGTGGGATAGATGAGTGGATAGTGGGGTGGGTTGAGAACTAGCTGACTGGCAGAGCACAGAGGGTCGTCATTTACGGTGCAGAGTCTGGTTGGAGACCTGTAACTAGTGCTGTTCCTCAGGGGTCAGTGCTGGGTCCGGTCTTGTTCAACATCTTCATCAATGACCTTGATGAGGGGACAGTGGCCACCCTCAGCAAGTTTGCTGATGATACGAAGTTGGGAGGGTTGGCTGATACACCTGAAGTCTCTGCTGCCATTCAGTGAGACTTGGACAGGCTGGAGAGCTGGGCAGTAAGAAACCAGATGAGGTTTAACAAAAGCAAGTGTAGAGTCTTGCATCTAGGAAGGAATAATTGCATGCACCGGTACAGGTTGGGAGATGACCTGCTGGAGAGGAGCTCTGCGGAGAGGGATCTGGGTGTCCTGGTGGACAACAGGTTGGCCTTGAGCCAGCAATGTGCCCTTCTGGCCAAAAAGGCCAATGGCATTCTGGGGTGCATTAAAAAGGGTGTGGCCAGCAGGATAAGGGAGATGATCCTCCCCCTCTACTCTGCCCTGGTAAGGCCTCATCTGAAGTAGTGTGTCCAGTTCTGGGCTCCCCAGTACAAAAAAAGACAGGGATCTCTTGGAAAGAGTCCAGCAGAAGCCCACAAAGACGGTGAAGGGCCTGGAGCGTCTCCCCTATGAAGAAAGGCTAAGTGAACTGGATCTGTTTAGCCTTGAGAAAAGAAGACTGAGAGGGGACCTGATCCAGGTCTATAAATATTTAAGGTGTGGGGGACAGAGTGGTGAGGCCAGACTGTTTTCAGCAGTGTGTGGAGACAGGACAAGAGGAAACGGCCATAAACTGGAGCATAGAAAGTTCTACACAAATGTGTGCAAGTACTTAGCAGGATGAGTTGGAAACTGTGATGTGCTTAGAAAGTTATGACCTTGTTGCAATCACAGAAACATGGTGGGATGATTCCTATAACTGGAATACCACCATTGAGTGCTATCTGCTCTTTAGAAGAGATAGGCTAGGTAGGAAGGGTGGGGGAGTTGCCCTCTATGACAAAGAGTGGATAGACTTTGAGGAGCTTCCTCTGAGAAACAGTCAGGATCAGGTTGAGAGCCTGTGGGTTAGAATTAGGGATGGGTCTAACAAAGGCCAGCTGGTGATAGGAGTATACTACAGGCCACCTGATCAAGGGGAGACTGTTGATGAGGCTTTCTTGCTTCAGATGTGGGAGGCTTCATGCTCACAGGCTCTTGTCCTGATGGGAGACTTTAACCATCCGGATATCTCTTGGAAAGACCACACGGCAAGTTGCAAGAAGTCTAGGAGGCTCCTGGAGTGTGTTGATGATAACTTTCTGGTCCAGGTGTTGGACAGACCGACCAGAGGTGAAGCGTTGCTGGACCTTCTGCTCACCAATGCGGAGGAAATCACTAATGGTGTTAAGGTTGGAGGCAGCCTGGGTTGCAATGACCATGCCCTGGTCGAGTTCATGATCTCGAGGGATGTGGGCCTGGTGAAGAGTGGCATCAGGATCCTGAACTTTGGAAGAGCAAACTTTAAGCTGTTCAATGGGCTGTTGGCCGAGATCCCCTGGGATGCTGTCCTTAAAAACAAAAATGTTGAGGAGAGATGGTTATTCTTCAAGGATGCCTTCCTGAGAGTGCAAGAACTCTCTGTCCCACTGAACAAGAAAGCGGGCAGAGGAAGTAGGAAGCTGGTGTGGCTCGGTAAGGATCTGCTAGGCGTGCTGAGGGCGAAGAATCAATGACATCGATGACATAATTGGGTGCACCCTCGGCAAGTTTGCTGATGACACCAAGCTGAGTGGTGCGGTTAACATGGTTGAAGAAAAGGATGCCATTCAGAGGGACCCTGAGAGGCTAGAAAGGTGGGCCTGGGTGAACCTGATGACGTTCAACACGGCAAAGTGCAGAGTTCTGCACTTGGGCCGGAGGAATCCCAGGCATCCATATAGACTGGAAGGAGTGGTCCTTGAGAGCAGCCCTGTGGAGAAGGACCTGGAGGTCTTGATAGATGAAAAACTTAATATGAGCCAGCAGTGTGCCCTTGTGGCTCAGAAGGCAAATGGTATCCTGGGCTCCATCAGAAGAGGGGTGACCAGCAGGGACAGAGAGGTGATTGTTCCCTTCTACTCTGCTCTTGTGAGGCCCCATCTGGAATACTGCGTCCAAGTGTGGAGCCTCCAGTACAAAAAAGACAGGGAGTTGTTGGAGAGGGTCCAGAGGAGGGCCACAAAGATGATCAGGGGACTGGAGCACCTCCCCTATGAGGACAGGCTGAGGGAGCTGGTCTTGTTCAGCTTGGAGAAAAGAAGGCTGCGGGGTGACCTCATTACAGCCTTTCAGTACCTAAAGGGAGCCTACAGAGGGCAGGGGAATCAACTCTTTGAAAGGGTAGATAACTGCAGGATGAGGGGAAATGGTTTTAAGTTGAGGGAGGGGAGATTTAGGCTGGGGGGAAATTCTTTACAGAGAGAGTGGTGAGGCACTGGAAAAGGCTGCCCAGAGATGTTGTGGATGCCCTGTTCAAGGCCAGATTGGATGGAGCCCTGGGCAGCCTGGTCTAGTATTAAATGTGGAGGCTGTTGGCCCTGCCTGTGGCATGGGGATTGGGGGGTTGGAGATTCATGATCCTTGTGGTCCCTTCCAACCCAGGCCATTCTGTGATTCTGTGATTCTTTACAGTGAGGGTGAGGGAGCACTGGAACAGGCTGTCCTTGGAGGTTGTGGAGTCTCCTTCTTTGGAGATATTCAAGACCCGTCTGGACTCCTACTTGTGTGCCCTGGTGTAAGGAACCTGCTTTGGCAGGGGGGTTGCACTTGATGATCTCTGGAGGTTCCTTCCAACCCCTGTGATTCTGTGATTCTGTGATTCTGTGATTCTGTTTCTCCCCTCTGCATTGGTGAGGCCTCACCTGGTGTACTGCATCCAGAGGTGGAGTCCTCAGTATAGGAGAGACATTGACCTGTTGGAGCACATGCAGAAGAGAGCCACAAAAATGATCCAAGGGATGGAACACCTCTTCTGCAGGCTGAAAAACCTCGGGCTGTTCAGCCTGCAGAAGAGAAGACTATGGGAGACCTGATAGCGACCTTTCAGTATCTTAGGAGAGCTACAGGAAAGAGGGGACAGACCTTTTAGCAGGGTCTGTAGTGATAAATCAAGGAGAAATGGTTTCAAGATTAAAGAGGGCAGATTTAGGTTGGACACAAGGAAAAAGTATTTTACAGTGATGATGGTGAGACACTGGAACAGGTTGCCTAGCAATGTGTTGGTGCCCCAGCCCTGGAGACTTTTAAGACAAGGCTGGATCAGGCCCTCAGCTATCTGATCTAGCTGTGGATGTCCCTGTTCATTACAGAGGAATTAGACTAGACGACCTTTAAAAATCTTTTCCTACTATAAGAATTCTATGAATTTACAATTCTATCTGGATTTTTTTTTTTTTTTTTCTCCATGCAGAATTGTTATGTGTTCTCATTAGCTCTGCTGTCTGTCTTCAGATTTTGAATATTGTTAGGAACATTTTTATGACTGTACACTGGAAATCTTCCCATGCATTCTTTTGAGTTTGAAGTTGTTCCTCCGTACCCTTCAGAGTGGAAACAGAGAGTAAGATTCTTCCATTTACTTAAAGATTAACTTGTTTTAATGTATTTATTTCAAAGAGCTCTGTTAGACTAAGAGCATGAGCATTCTTTTTTACCCAAAGAACAGGGAATATATTTTAAAATGAAAAGAGGGAAATGTCCAAATTAATTTAGCAGTGACTATGAGTACTTTCAAATTCTTGTGAAGGGGAGCATTTAAGAATAAATATGTGTTGTAAACAGTAGCCTCTTACTGTAAAACGTCACACACTTTCCAGAATAGTAATGGTGTAGATCAAAACTGGTCTGCTGGCCAGAAGAAAATGAAGTAAATTCAAATAAGTAAAAAAGTCTGCACTTAGCTGCAACTGAATATAATATTTTGAGAGGGAAAATTTCCCCAGTCAAGAAGCAAGGTCCTGCTTTTCAGAGGAACGGAATATCAGACACCTTGTAATGCAGTCCTTTCAAACACAAAGAGCTCCAAGGGGCAGTGAAGAATGAGTATGTTGCTATTGAAGACTGAATTAATATACTACAGTGAAACAGCAAGGCCAGTGTGAAATGAGAAAACTCCAGATTTCCCTTTTGACTGGTAATTTAAGAGATAAATAAGGAAAACAAGGATTAGAACACAGACCTCCTTTCTCCCACTGGAGTATTGGAAGCATTAGGCTTCCAAATTATGTTTTCTTTTTTATGCTCTTTCTCTATAAATATTGATGAACCAGTGCATAGCCAGGAATGCCTCAACAAGAGTAATGAATTTACTTATATTTGGGGGATAATGTCCATCCTCGGTTAATAGAAATTGTAGAATTAAACCCACTCAGGCTCAGGAAGCTGATTATTAAGAAAGAGCTTTAAGTACTAAGTTATACAGAAGGAAAGATGAAAACCAGGAATAAATCAAGAAAATTGCAGAAAACTTTATGTCTTCTTTCATAACAAAATTCCCAGACCTACATGGTATTCATCTTTCTAAGTTCTGGTTTAAACAATGAAATTTGACATGTAATGTCCCTGTAAAGATCCTTTATATATAAAAATTGAATACACCATAATATTAAATTTGCTCACTAAATATCCAGGAATCTGGGTGGCAAATATTTACTCTGATCTAACATCAATTTTAGAAATAAAACAAAGTGGAAATATGAATGTATATGTCAAACCACTAAAACGAATAAAAACAAAACAAAACAACATCTGCATAAAAAAATTGTAAACTTACAGTACAGTAACAGTACAGAATAGTACAGAAAAAAAAAAAAGGCCATAATATCTTAAAGAAAAGAAGATGAGTACAAGTCACAGATGAGCCTTTTATGAATCAACATATCCAATATACATTTCAGGGAAAAATAAAATAAAATGAAACAGTAAGACTATTATTCAAAAAGAAGATTCTTTGCCCCCGGGCTGCAGCTCAGGCTGGGGCTCATCAACCCTTGCTCCCTGCTGACTTAAAGAGCAGAATTTCAAATAGGAGTGCACAAAGAACAAAAGATACGAATCTCAAAGCAACTAATGAAAGAAAGCTCCACCTCCCATCCTGAGCTAAGACAAGAAATAGCAAAAATGTATGAGCACAGAAAATCCTTTTCTTCCTTTTCTTTTGCAAATACTGGAGGAGAAAGAAAAATGGCAAGTCAAAGCAAGGCAAAGGCAAGAGAAGGCAAGGTAAGGAAGGCAAAGGCAAGAGAAGGCAAGGTAAGGAAGGCAAAGGCAAGGCAAAGTAAGGAAAAGAAGGGAAAAGCAAGGCAAAGGCAAAACAAGGAAAAAGATTCCTGAATGGAAACTTCAAAGAAATCAAAATTAAAGAAAATCAGGCAGAGAAAGTCTCCTTGAGTCTTCTATGCATGAATGTTGCAAGCCCTTCTCTTGTTTGTCTCTAAAGATATTTCAAAACATATTCTGAATAAGAAAATATCAGTAAAAAGGAAAAAAAGATCTGATTGCAATCACGTTCCTGTTTCTTCTTGATTTTAAACAATGAAAGAAAAATAACAAAAAACAAACAAAAAACAACAACAACAAAAAACAAACAAACACAAAGAACAACAAGAACAGAAATATACAGAACAAATAGCATGCAAAACTCTAAAGAGACAGGGGTCAAATCAACTCCTGTCAATACTGTGCTTACTTTTGTCAAACCATAGAATTTGACAACATGATAACCCCATCACTTTGATTTTAGAAGGAGAACATGGAAAATGAAAAAAAGTTGTTTCTGAATTCCCTGTAGTTTCATACTTGATCAAAGAGCTACAGATAAAAGACTGAAAAAAAAAAAAATTAAAATATATAATAAAAACCCTCTGTATTTCAACTACCATATTCTGACCAAAGTTATTACTGAAAGGAAGATAGCAACTTTTTCCAATTGATAAAAGTTTTCTGAATCTGAAACTGCAAGGTGTTTTTTATTTGATTGTCACCTCTAAAAGGAGACGAGGTATATTTTTGTTTTAAATTTTATTGCCAGCAAATAGATCAGAGAAAGTCTGTGAATGACTAAACTTGAGATTTATTCAGTGTATTCAACCAATGAATTATTCAAATTTAAAAAAGAAACTTTTTTTTTTTTTTTTTCCCCCAAACCCACTCCTATTGAGAATAATTGTAAACAGCATAGTATTATCTATACCTTTTTTATACAATATGCAGGAACTCAGGTATGTTGCTTATTCTCATGTCATTTTGTCAATGATCAAAACAGAACATTCCTTCCTCATGACTCCAGCAAGACTGCTGGGAATTGAAAGTTAAAAATGCTTGAATAAATAAAATACAGAAGATTTATTCAACAATTGAATTACTTAAATGTATATGAGGAATGAGATCTGTAAGGCAAAACTTCTGTCTGCAGTTCTTCAGACTTTTTAGAACTTATTTGGTACATAATTTCCCTGTTTACTGTAATATTTGAATCTTTATTTTTATTTTTATTTATTTTTTTATTTTTTCTTCTGACTCCTGGAGAAGCAGGTTTTACTGAACATTGTTTCAGTACTGTTTTCTCTTGGCTTCATAAACGTAAATAAGGAGTAACTATTAACTACAACATTTGCAGTTACTCTAGACATAGTGGTGTGAGTGACAATAGAACAGAATCTCTGTTTCTCTTTTACCAGAATTACTTCTATTGAAGTGTGTATGGAAACTACTGAATCACAGCCTGAATCTCTGATTGATCACCTGAGGCAAGCAATGAGTCAGCTGTGGGAGCAGGAGTGAAGGCAATTCACCTGTGCTGCTGGAAGGGGTGGAGTTTGGCTCCACCTCTCTTAGACCCCATTTAAGAGCTGACTACGAAGGGGGAAGAATCTCTTTCTGGAGATCCCTCCTTTTGGAGTTTTCTACTGAGCCCAGGACAAAGGTAAGCCTCTATCTACTCTTTTTTGTGTAATAATCTGCTTAGCCAAACTCTCTTGTATATATTTCTAAACTATAATGTCTGTATCTTCATTGATTATACAGAGTGTCAAATGGATGCATGCTAGTGCTTGAATTCTATTATTTAACATTGTCTTTCTGAATTTCAAAACTTGTGAATGTTGCTCTTCTTAAGGAGAGTAAAATAACTGATAAAATGGCTTCAAATAAAAACTATATTGGCTATTGCTTTTCCTCACTTTTTTTCTCTTTTATTAATTGCACATTTTTTTTTTTTAATCTGGATTATTTCTGAATTTTCTAATCATTGTTGCCTTCTATTCTTGTTTCAAAGAGGAAGAGGGAGATTTAAGGAAGCAACAAAGGCCATTCCTTTACTGCTACTTCTGCCTGGCTGAAATCTATGAATATCAATCAGCTTTCAAAAGAAATTAAAACATACACTGTGTTTTCTATTTGCCTTTTTACACCAGGGTTTGCATACATTGTTAAATCCAAATGGAAACATTAACAGGAAACACTTGGAAGACTTTTTGACCGTGGCTTCTGTCTGCCATTACTTTCATTTGTGACTCATCTTCTGCAAATAAACCATTCAGTCCCAACCTTAAATTCAACATAGAAGCAAATGCATTGTGCATAAATGTATCTTTACAGTAGCCATCTTGTAAAAGAGCTCTGCAAACTGAGCTAAATAACTGTACAGATGTATATTATAGATGTTTTTAAAAACTAAGCATTTTTGTGTGCAGGAAAATACTTATTTTGACAAAAGCTATAAAGTTTTCTTAAATTCAGGATGAAAACTTGATTTCAGAAAGTCATGCTGACTTAATTAATAACTTATATGTTAGAATATGCACATGGAGGATAAGATAAAGCAAACAAAACACCAAAGATCTGCAAACAAATACTGAGATCAGTGACCTCTAAGAGTTTCTCCTTTTTTCAACTAGAAACTAAGTAATCAGACTTTTGATAGTACATCAGAATAAATCCTAATGTTGAAACAATATTTTTAAAATAAAATTAAAATGTTTTTCAGACAGCCCTAATAAGTTGACCTGATAACAGCAAGTCATGTGCTCATGAGATTTCCTACACAACATTGTAAAGTAAAAAGTTTCATATCAAATTCAGGAAAGCTTCTTAAGTTTGGGCATGCATCAAAATTGCCTAACTTCATATTTAGATTAGTTGAATTTTTCAAAATTTCTAAGATATCAGTGAAATAGGAATAAGGCATTATTTTTCCAATCCTCATTCATCTCGAGCAATCCAGAATAAAACACAGAATGACAGAATCACAGGAGTTGGAAGGGACTTCAAGAGATCATCAAGCCCAACCCCCCTGCTAAAGGTTCCCTACAATAGGTGGCACAAGTAGGTGTACAGACGGGTCTTGAATATCTCCGCTGAAGGAGACTCCACAACCTCTCTGCCTAGAGTAAGAACTAAAAAAGCATCATGTAAAATTAAGTGACTATTTCCCCAATAGGCTTTATTGTTTTATAAAATGGTTTGTTTCAGTTTACTCTGTAACATAAGGATTGCAATATCTTTAATTAGGACACTCTTCACCTGTAGAAGGGAAGAATCTAACTCATGTAATATTAGATACCAGTCAACATCCACTGTTTATTTAAATCTTAATAATTATAATTATTGTGCTAAGTGAAAAGGAAAAAAAAAGTTTTTATTTTAATAATGCAAATTGTTTTACTGCTCTTCAGTCTCTACTCATAGCAAGCTGGACTTGAGTCAACTTTTGATTTCAACAAACAGTGCTTAAATTCATAGAATAATGGGGAAACAATCAGCCTTTCTAACAATTTAACTTTTGCGTCACTAAAATTTTGAAAGCCAGGAAAATAGGAATTTAGAAAGGAGATATAAATGGTACAATGAGGAATAAATCATATATCAGTGGAAGAAAAACAAAATGAAATAGAAAAACAATCTAGATGAAGTGAAAGCAATAGCAACAAAGAGGAAAAACTAAAAGTTTGTGTAAGTGTGATGGAGGAACATAACTTGTAAGAGAATTAAACCTTCAAGAATCTTATTTTCTTAAACAGTTTTGAAAAACTGAGATATAAATCATTTTGTAATTAACTTACTAAGGTAGTGCTCAGGAAACTTAAGTTTATTCATTACCTCTTGTCAGATTCTTAAAGCAATTAGGAAAAAAAAAAAATCTCATAGATGCTGGGATATAAAGGCCCTTAAGGCAAAATGATGACAGCAGTATTTCACTTTCTACCTCCTTTTTCTAGACCTTCAGATTCTGTTCATGTATGAAGAGTGGATTCAGTACCTCCATGATCTAACACAAGAATATTGGCAAGTTCTCTTAACTGTGAGGATGATGAGCCACTGGAATAGGTTGTCCAGTGAAGCTGTGGACACTCTCACCCTGAAGGTATTCATGGTTGGAGGAGCCCACGTAGGCTAGATGGGGCTTTGAAAAACTTGGCGTAGAGGGAGGCATCTCTGAGTATAGCAGGAAGACTGGAACTAGATGATCTTAAAGGTCCCTTCCAGTCCAACCCATTCCATGATTGTGTGATTCCTGTAATGTGAAGTGCAGTTATAATCACTGTGATATTCCTCTGGATTACTGATTTATTAAGTAGTGGATTAAATTCTCATTACTCAGGAAGACTGAACTGGTTGAATTTACAAGACTGTGGGATGATGAACTAAGACAAAAATTAGAAATGGTTAATTTTGTGTGTCAATGAAATATGCTATCAGTTTTGTTAGAATATTAATATAGTATAATTAGTAGTATATATCTAGTTACACATCTAGATAAATGTAAACTGTTATTAAAAAATTTTCCTGAACAATATGATGCAAGCTTGAACCAGGCTTCCCACTAAATCTCTAAGCAGAGAGTCATAATAAATATGACATACAGAGCTAGCTTTCAGACAAAAATTCTGCAGTTTTATTAATAAGCTGCTCTTAGTATATCAGCAGAATGGTTATTTAAATACTAATTAAAGAAATGTAAGTCTAAAATGCCTTTGAGTCCAGCAAAAATTTGGAGATCATTCTAATGAACATGAACAAATTGATTTGCAGAGCAAGAAATTCATTTCCAGCTCAGCATTACAGCACAATTGTAGATCCACATCCATATGCAACTGTACAAAGCTTATTTCTTGTCTATTTTCAGGAAATGAATGTGTGGCTCTTAGCTGCCAAAAAAATGAATACTGTTCTTATGCGAACACTGATTCTTACTTGCTGGAAACTGAGAAGCACCTCCAATAGAACACAGCTGTGTGAAAATCAAGAACAGATATTTGTTTTGTTTTGCTGGCTGCAGTAAAATACAAATTTGGCAGAAATAATAAGATTGCTCATAAATAAATAGCAACTTAAACAAAGACAGTTGGGCAGTAATTGTTTTTGTATTTTCAGTTGCTTCCATTTCAAGCTTTGTCATTGACTTTATCAATACATATTCTGTGTTGGATAAGATTTTGGTTAGACATGCCAAGAAATACAATTTAAATTTTACAGTCGATCACAATACTATTACCTACACCATTTTTCAAGTGATTTCTTGAGGCCATAGTCACATACTCATTGGAGGCCTGAATTTTGTACTGATGTTGAATATTTCCTTCCTGTATACTGTAAGTCAAAAGGCTAGTTAGTCTAGGTAGTAAATAAAAGTTGGGAAGAGAAAACCAAGAATATCAGAACTGTAATACAAAACTTACTCTTGACACTGGCATTTGGACATAATATCACATATCTAAAACTTTATGAAAGCAATGATAATGAATTGAAATGTTCTAGTTAGTTCATTGGGTCACACTTACAGTGTAAATAAGTTTGGTGGGATGAGTGTCACACAAAGGACAGACTAGTTGCTACCAAATCCTCATGTGCAGCAGAGCATAATCTTCATGAATAATGAGAGCATATATAGTAACAATAGATGAGATTTACCTTTGCTTTTAGCTGTTGTTGATTGTCTAAGCTATTCCTTAAAGTTCTCATTGCTAATGGAGAGACGTAACTAAGATAAATAGCTTTCTGTAGATCTCTCTCTTAAATATGTATTATAAAAAAAGGATAAACTGAACTCCAGAATCACACATCTCCACCACTGCCTGTAGAGGATGCACTGTTGTCCAGCTCAGTCTAAACACTAAATCTGTCCTGAGATTCTGCTGTGTTTCCATGAGACAGCTAGTTGTTCTATCAGATGATACAATTCAGGAGTGGGAACCAAATCCTAGAATCATAAAATCTTAAGAGTGGCTTGGTTTGGAAGGAATTTTAGAGATGACCTAGATCAAACTCCACTGCTGTATATGGGGTTGCTATCTCTAAGATCGAGTTGTTCAAAGCCCCATCCAATCTGGCCTTGAATACTTCCAAGAACAGGGCAATCAACACCTCCTTTGAGCAACCAGTTTCAGTGCTTCACTGCTGTCTAAGTGAAAAATTTATTTTTAAGATCTAATCTAGATCTCCCCTCCTTTAGTTTCAAGCCATTACTTTTGGTCCTATAGTCACCTTTTACAGTGAACATGCTATGTAGAAATTCACTCTCCCTTCTGCTCACAAGTCCTTTTCAAGGACTGGTAGGCTGGAATGAGATTTACGCAGAATCTTCTCTTCTTCAGGCTGCACAATCCCAGCTCCTTCAGCCTGCCTTTGTAAGGTAGGTTCTCCAGCCCTCAGAACAGGTTTGTGACTCTCCTCTGGACTTGCTCAAACAGCTCCATGGTTTTCTTGAGGACAGTTCCCTAGGCATGGATACAGTACTCCAGATGGGACTTCAAGAGGGCAGATTGGAACAATCATCTTTCTATTTCTGCTGCCAGTTCTCCTTTGATGAAACCAAAAGGTTCACAGAATCATAGAATCACAAGGTAGGATAGGACCTACAAGATCATCCAATCCAACTGTCCTCCCACTACCATTGCTACCACAAGCCTCTAAACCATATCTCATTGCTCCTCATCCAGACGCCTCTTGAACACTGCCAGAGATGGCAACTCCACCATCTCTCTGGGCAGGCCATTCCAGTGCCTGACCACTCTCTGAGAGAAAAAGTTTTACCTTTAAGTCTAACCTAAACCTCCCCTGGTACAACTTGTGGCCATTTCTTCAGGTCCTGTTCCTTGCCTGGGAGAAGAGACCAAACCCCTCCTCATCACAACCTCTCTTCAGGAAGTTGTAGAGTGCAATGAAGTCTACTCTGACCCTCCTCCAGAATAAACAATCCCAGCTCCCTCAGCTGCTCCTCATAAGATTTGTTCTCCAGACCCCTCACCAGTTTTGTTGCCCTTCTCTGGACACGTTCCTGGGTTTCGATGTCTTTCTTGTAGTGAGGGGCCTAAAATGAACACAATATTTGAGGTGCAGCCTCACCAGTGCTGAGTACAGGGGGATGATTACCTCCCTGCTCCTCCTGGCCACACTATTTCTAATGCAGGCCAGGATGCCATTGGCCACTTGGGCACACTGTCGGCTCATGTTCAGCCGAGCATCAACCAACACCCCCAGGTCCTTTTCTCTTCACTTATCCTGTCATCCAGCCTCTCATTCTGAAGCCTATAGTGCTGCATGGGGTTATTGTGGCCAAAGTTCAGGACCCGGCACTTGGCCTTGTTGAACCTCATCCCATTCACCTCAGCTTATCTAGATCCCTCTGAAGGGCCTCCCTATCCTCAGGCAGATCGACACCACCTTCCAACTTGGTGTCATCTGCAAACTTACTGAGGGTACACTCAATCCCCTCATCTAGGTCATCAATAAAGATATTACAGAAGATGGGCCCAAGTACCGGACCCTGGAGGACACCACTTGTAACGGGTCGCCAGCTGGACTTAACTCCATTAACTACTATCTGTTGGGCACAGCCTTCTAACCAGTTCCTTATCCAAAGAAGGGTATACCTGTCAAGGCCATGGGCAACCACTTTCCCCAGGGGAATACTGTGAGAAACCGTGTAAAAGGCTTTGCTGGAGTCTAGGTTGATTACATCAATAGCCTATCACAGAATCACAGAATGACCCGGGTTGGAAGGGACCCCAAGGATCATGAATCTCCGAGCCCCCTGCCACAGGCAGGGCCACCAACCTCCATATCTAATGCTAGACCAGGCTGCCCAGGGCTCCATCCAGCCTGGCCTTGAACATCTCCAGGGATGGGGTATCGATAACCTCTCTGGGCCCCAGACCTGGACGCAGTACTACAGATGGGCCCTCATGAGAGTCGAGAAGGACAGTCACCTCCCTGTTCCTGCTGGCCACCCTGTTTCTGATGGAACCTAGGATACCATTTGCTTTCTGAGCTGCAAAAGCACACAGCTGGCTCATGTTAAGTTTTTCATCTACCAGAACCCCCAGGTTCTTCTCTGCAGGGCTACTCTCAAGGGTTGCTCCTCTCAGTCTTTATACATGCGAGGGCTTCTTCCAGCCCAAGTGCATTGCACTTTGCACAAAACATTGCACTTGCTATGTTGAACCTTGTTAGATTGACATTTTGAGTGAGATCACAGGGCTTGTGTGGGACAACCAAGGGATCAGGTCCATCCAGCATGGATTCATGAAAGGCAGATCCTGACACTAGCCTGATCTGGAATGGGCTGCCCATGGAGGTGGCTGAGTCACTGTTGCTAGGGGTGTTCATGCAACATTTAGATATTTTACAGAGGGAGGTGGTTTAGTGGGGAAATATTGCTTGTAGGTGATTGGTTGGACCATGTGATCTTGGAGATCTTTTCCAACTTTAGTGATTCTACAATTCTGAAGCATTTGGCTCCCTGGACTGCAAGCACACATTGCTGATTACATCTGTTGGTAGCTTTATTTTTTACATCCTTTTTATTTTCAATTGCACAAATGAAAGAAGTATCTTTAACAGTCATCCAGAAAATGCGTTTTCCTACCAACCCGTCTTTCAGAAGCACAGCATACTTCTGAAAGAGACCTTAGTGCCAAGTTTAGGAACACTGGCTTGCTTCACAGACACTTGAGGGAAAGACTCTTTGAACAGACTTTTCAAACTGACTTACCAAAGTGTTTTTATTTAACCTCTTAATTTAAGAGGTCAAATAAATAAGAGATTGGGCATAAGTATCTGTTTAGAAATAATCTTAAAAAGCAAACATACAAAACCAATACTATTTTAAGATTCAATTGCTGGAAGATTTATATAAAGATGAGAAAGTAGATATTAAATCTAAATTCCATATTTTTCTGATCTTCAAATGGTTGTACATTTTAAACTGAATTGATTCAGGCTCATTAAAAAGAGATCGCATTTGTCTCCAGATTTAAAATGAGAGAAGATACCTCTACTCACACATTGCATGTTTGTCAAAGGATACACCTAAGAAGTTGGCTGAGAACAATTCATTGAATGTGTATTTCCTCCAAAGCCAGAGAATATAAATGTAGCCAGAAACAGTACTAGATCTCAACTCCTTTGAAGTACTCCTAGCGGTCACGTGTCCATCTTAATGATTTCACTTTGTTTATTTTCCATAACCTTCCTGGAATTCCTTCCTCTATAATTATGTGACATATATAAATGATGATATCTCTGTGTAACTCACACTTCTCATGTGATGGATACCCCATCCCTGGAGACATTCAGGTCAGGCTGGACTAGTATCTAAGCAACCTGATCTAGTTGCACATCTCCCTGTTCACTGCAGAGTAGTTTGACTAGATGAACTTTAAGGTTCCTTCTAACTCTTGGGATTCTATGATCCTACACTTCTAAGATCCATTTTAAGTTCTTTTCTATTTGCGAGCTCCTTTCCTTTGAGAAGACTTATATTGCTGACTTTGGGAACCAGCAAGAATAGAAAAAAATGATAATTTAAATCTTTAATTAAAACTAAAACTTAAATTAAACAACAAAATATACATCCAAAAAGCTTCTATGTGATATGTAATTCACATGTTTTATGCTTCTATGCAGATTAATGAATGAGTCACTTCAGTAATCTTATTTCTCTTGTGGAAGTAAGGAGATTTCCTCACTTTCCTCTGACAGGATCTTTCACTTTCTCCATAATTAGGAAATATTTCATCATGTCCAGTCTACAGAGTTCTCTGTTTAATTTCATCATCTTAATTGTGAATCAGTCCCTTTAGAATGCTCTAAATAAAGCCAGTCCCTCTTTGGTGTTTACTTCATTGAATGAATTACAAACAACAATCATATAATCTCAAAGCTGTCATTTGTTCAATATATATTTAGTTTTTAGGATTCACAGAGAAAGCCCTTGTGGATAAAGGGTTCATCATCTGAGGGTTATCCTCTATTTGTTCTTTTTAGTGAGTAGCATGGCAGGAATGCATTCCAGATTTTATCAAAGGTATCTAGTATCTTACTCTTTTCAGAGGATGTTCATTCATATTTTACAGTTTCAAGAACAGCATTGATCCAGCAATCAATATGAGATGTTAGGATACTTTTTTTTTTTATCCTTATATATAGTTGCTTGAAGGGAACATTTATGTGTATAAACTGTCACCACAGATGATATTTAAAAAAAATTAATAATAATTTTAATATATAATTAGGCCAGCAATTATGGAAATTTTAACCTAAAGAAGAATCTTTGAAGGAGTTGTTATTGTCATTGTAGACTATGAAAGATGGCTTTATATACAAAGCTAACCCTGTGGACTATAACAAGAAAGACAGAAAAAACAAACAAACCAAAAAGAAAGAAAGAAAGAAAGAAAGAAACAACAACAACAACAAAACTTCAACATTGAAATCCTAGAAAAAAGAATACATAAATGCAGAGGTAAAAAAAACCTCTGCTACAACTTTCATAAACGTGTTCAACAATATTTAGAGTATCCTACGGCATCTAGAATGTTGTACTATTTACCATTTCATACCATATATACTCGAGTTCTTTTGAAAACTACAGGTTTTTTTGTTTGTTTGTTTGTTTGTTTGTTTGTTTGTTTTAATGCCTGGAATTTTCCTATCTCAGAGTATCAGAATGCTCTGTTACATAAGTGAATGCTAAAATGCTAATTCATAATATGTTGTTGTTGTTGTTGTTTTTAAAAAACATAATCTATCAATCAAAATAATGAGTGTTTTCTTTTGTTCATTTAGGTTTTACTTTCCCAGGGATAAATAACTTTTGCTCAAGAGATCTACTAATCTATTTATTGTGATGACTGTAAAAAGTAGAAATCTTAAAGGCAAAACACTCTGAATACCTCAGAATGATTTTAGGGAATGCAGAAGGTAGAAATCTGAGATGTTAAGGTAAGTGAGCTGTATCATATATGGGGTCTCCCTTTGCATCTCAGCATGTAAGGAGGAAAATGCACTGCATGCATTTAAACTCTGTTTATAAGTAATGCAATATTTACTGGACCAGATTGAATAATTTTTTTTTTTTTTTTTTTTTTTTTTTTTTTTTTTTTTTTTTTCCCCATAGCCCTGGAGCTGAAGCACTCCTTGGAGTGGAAGCAGATGCTATTTACTGTGCTGAACTCAGTAGAGGAATTTGAATTCAAGTTTCTTGTACCTGAGAAAAGAAGACTTCAGTTTTACGACTTACTTACGTGTCTGTGACTGTTAGAGTATGATACTTTCTTCTTCTTATCTCCTATTTCAAAAAATAAGTTACAGGAACAGTAATTTAAGCTTGCTGAATAGACCATTTTAATGTCTCTGATACTGTATGTACAACTAGATAGTTGATACTATTTTTTTATTTTTTATTTTTATTTTTTTTTACTGGTGCATATAAATAAAGTAGCATTGATCAATGATGATATTTATTTTGTTTTTCTAAATGAAGTTATATAGTTGTAAATTGTGTCACTATTGAAGATGGGGATGAGCATCACACTTCCTCCTTCGGCCTGGCCATTATTCTAAAAATCTAGCCCAGGCAGAAAGACAGTGAGACTCCCAAAGCCTTGCTCAGAACTGTCTCACAAAACAGATAATGACCACAGATCTATATTATCTGGGGTGCTGAAAGAACTGACAGCTGAAATTTGGTTCAATAAGTGAAGACCAATTACTGACTATGAGTCAGTTACCTTACTCCATAAGCAGTAAGCATTTCTACAGCCCCTTCATCTCTCCTGCATGACAGTGGACTGCATGACAAGATCTTTTGAGTACGGATGCCACTCGGGCTTACACCTATTGCAGAGATCGCTAACCCCTCGTTGTCACTTAACTTAGCAAGCAGCTAAATGGCACACATTTTCTCACTCTCTCATATGGGTGTGGGAGAGAAATAGAAACAAAATAGAACATGTAAGTTGAGAGCTCTCCTCAACATTTTTGTTTTTAAGGACAGCATCCCAGGGGATCTCGGCCAACAGTCCACTGAACAGCTTAAAGTTTGCTCTTCCAAAGTTCAGGGTCCTGACGCCACTCTTCACCAGGCCCACATCCCTCGAGATCATGAACTCGACCAGGGCGTGGTCACTGCAACCCAGGCTGCCTCCAACCTTAACACCATTAATGATTTCCTCTGCATTGGTGAGCAACAGGTCCAGCAACACTTCACCTCTGGTGACTTCACCTCTGCCGTGACCTCTTCACCTCACACCTTTATATGGCCTCCTACATAATATCACATTGTATAAAATAACTCCTAGCCTAACCAGATCACCTGTCCTGGCTCTGCCATGCCCTATGCTGTGGTACCATTAATGCTTTACTGAAAACTAAGCAGATTACATCTAAAGCCTTTCCCTCATTCACTAGGCTGTTCAGAAGGAAATGAGGCTGGTCAAGAAGGACCTGACTTTCATGAACCTATATTGTCTACGCCTCATCCCCTGTTATTTCTTACATATCATGTGATCACACTCAAGATAATCTTCTCTGATACTGAAGTGAAGGTGGCAGTTCAGTAGATCCCTACTTCTGACCCTTTCTGTAGATGGGAATCACTTTAGCAAATCTCCAGTTTCATTAGACCTCTCTGGCTGACCAGAACTTCTGATAAATGATGGAAAGGAGTATACAATCACTTTTGCTGGCTCCCTCAGTACCCTTGACAGGCCAGACAAAATAGCATGTCACTATCTCTTTCCTATTGAGTTGTGGGGAGTTATTCTGCTCCCCATCCCTATCTTCCAGTTCTGGGGACTGAGTATTCAGCCCTCAAAGGATAACTGATCTAACAATGAAAGATACAAAGAAAGAAGGCATTCAGTACCTCTGCCTTTTCCTCAGCCTTAATAATAATGTTCACTGCACCCAAATAAAGATGTAGGCTCTCTGTGTTTTTGGTAATAATGTAGTTCTTTTGTTATCTTGTTAAGTTTTTGAAACTTGTTAAGCCACTGTTCTATTTACAGTCATGCTTTTAAAATCACCACTTTTATATCAGTAAGTGTACCGGTGCTTCTCTTTCATGAATGAAGGATGTGGTACCCTTCTCTGACAATGTGTTTTGGCATCAGGCTGATAGATGCTCAGGTGCTGCACTTACAATAGTGATATCAGATAGTGTATGAAAAGAGCAGATTTCTTTCATAAACAGCTCCTGGAATCTGTTTTAGCACATATCTGTACTGCTGCCATATGCTGAAAAATAAATGAATAAATAAATAAATAAATAAAAATCAGGTTATTCCTGTTCAGGAGCATCAGTAATTCAACAATCTGTGTGTTTGGTTATTGGTATTACAAATTTTATCTCAGATGCAGCATGTGTGAAGTCATCCAATTGTGTGGTAGTAGTCACTTTTTATAAAGTGAGCCCAGCAAATACTTTCTCAGAGATACTACTATGCAGTCATCAAGTGAAGCTCAACAGGTGACAGTGCCTCAGCATCTGCCTCTGGGAGAATCTGAAATTATAGGAGTTTATTGCATTCCATTTATTATGTCGTGCTTGTTAGCATGCTGTTTTATAGGCACATTGCTCCAGAGTGTAACCATTTTAGTGTGCAAACTCTATGTTTTTAGTTTAATTTGCAACAGATATGATATAAAGATAAATGAGATGGTGTTTCTTACCGACCAACTGGAATTGTCCCCAGCAGTTTGCCAGACATCAATCACAACAAAGATGGAAGATCTTCTGCAGTACATTCCTTATTGACAAAGATAGAAATCACCACTATAGTTCCATTCATCTCTACATATTATGGATCACAAATATGCACAAATTTTACATCAAAGAAAATGATCACGGAGACAACAACAATAATAAAAACAAACAAAACACACAAAATAAAATAAAATAAAATAACAGATTAAATGAACGCTATCTGTTTCTCAAATATCAGTTTTAAAACTGCACCTTAGGATTTTAATAATGATGTATTGATATTGTTTGAGCAAGTTATGGATTCATTTTATCTAAATTTTGACACAGTTGAAATTATGTTGATGATAACATTTTTCATTTATCATTATTGGCTTTTTTCTTTTTCACACTAGAAATTTCACATCAAAGACACGGAAAAAAGCCTGGGGACTTGACTAGACCAGGCACATGCAGCACATATGCTCCTCTAAGGTGCTGCACCAAGATTTATAAAAGTACAAGGAATTAAAAAGCCTCAGGCCAACAGATTGCATAGAAAAATATAATTGTGAAAATCTGCTTTTTTTTGTTGTTGTTGTTGTTGTTTGTTTGTTTGTTTCCAAACCAATCATTTTTTTCACCTCAGTATGAGAAATATTTTCACTAACTGCTGGCCTTCTCTATTTCAAATGAGTTCTTCAGAAAAAGTGTTATCTCCCATTGCAAATAGACAAGTATCGTGCCTGAGGTAATGTAAGCCATACTTTTATTTCAGACTTTTTGCTCACATCATGTATCATTTTGAGAATTACTTTGGTTCTAAACAAAACATTTTTATAATATGAACAGAAACAAAACAACTCATTTCTTTTCAGTTAATGGGCCATAATGGATCAAGCTTAATTTTTTATAACCTTCACATAGGAAGGAATTATTTTTAAAAAAAAAATTTTTAAAATTTTTAAAAAAAAAAAAAAAAAAAAAAAAAATCATAAAGTGTTGGTGAGAACATATTTCATTTGTGTGTTGAATCATTCATCTTTCAAGTATGGTCAAGAAACAATTGTTGAATACAATTCTTCATGCAATTATTATTATTGTTGTTACTATTATTAATATAAGTAGTTGAAAAAATGTGTTTTTTTTCCTTTCCTTAAGTGCATCAGACCTTGACTTTTCCCCACATACAGTGAGACAAGAAGGATCTGATGTACAAAGTAAAACAATATTTAACTCAGATCAGTGTTTTTATTTCACTTTTGTTTCCATTCTTAACTAAAATTTAAGTACCTCTCCGAATAAAAATCTTAATATATATATATTTGTAGAATTTTAATTCCTCTTTTAATAAATTAAGATGAGCTTTCCAAAAGCATTCACATTAAAATATTATGAATAAATAAATAAAAACTATTTATAAATGAAAGAACCATAGGATAATAGAATCATAGGATAATAGAATCACAGAATCACCAAGGTTGGAAAAGACTTCCAAGATATCCATTCCAACTGTCCACTTACCAAAAATATTTTCCACTAAACCATGTCCCTCAGACAGTATCTAAACATTTCTTTAACAACACCTCCAGGGACAAGTGACTCAACCATCTCCCTCAGCAGCCTGTTCCAGAGCCAGACCACTCGTTCAGAAAGTATTTCCTAACATCAAACCTGAATCTCCTGGTCGGAACTTGAGGCTATTCCCTCTAGTTCTATCACTGGGTACAAGTGAAAAGAGTCTGATTCCGACCTCTTCACAATCTCCTTTCAAGGCTGTGAGGCTTTTGGTTCCGGGCCCTGCTCGTCTCCAGTAAAAATTTCAATTCCTCAGCTGCTCTTCATGGCTTGAGCTCCAACCCCCCCTCACTATCTTCTGTCTCTACCTTACCTCTATTGCTACCTGTATCACCGTTACCATAAAGTTGCATCTCTGGAAAGAAGGCTTAGTTTTCATTTTCTTGGAGTATTTGGAAGGGAAATCAGGCACTGATTTACTGAATGGCCCTTCTGTTTGTGGGTCTCTAAATTACAAGATTCTCTTGTTTCTGTACGGACACAGATTAAATGCAGGCTGTTAATAACAAGATGTGGGAGCTTTTCTCTTTTTCATGCTCCCACATTTCTAAAAGTAGTTTGTTTTTTATATTTATTTATTTATTTATTTATTTATTTATTTATTTATTTATTTTTCTAAATTGAACTAAGACTAAATAAAACCATGAAAAACATTTTGGTTTAAAAAAAAAAGAAAAAACAACCAAACAACAAACAACCAAAAACAGCAAGAGTATAAACCCCCAATATGGGCAAGACTTTGTTGCCTTTTAAAAATTTAATTTTCCTTCTTTTTTCCCTTTTTTTAACCTCAGCTTACTGGCAGCATGAGACAGTCATTCTGTTCAAAGCAAGGCTTCACTGTCCCGTCCTACATACAGATTAACACTGATTATTTACTCGCTTACCTTGAATATTAAACAAGTTCCTTCTGAATGTGACAGCATTCAAGTCTTAATCGAATGCTTATCAGTTAAGGGCAAGCAAAAAACAGTTGATTTTCAGTACTTATGATGAATGATACTAACAGATTAAATTAAGAGAGCTGGTAGTTTTCAGAGTCTTAGAATTACTTATTAAGTTTCCATAAGGCTAATTGTTGTTAATTAATAAAGGGTTTTCAAAACCCAACAAGAAGTCCTTTTCTAGGAATGTCATTTTTGGATTTGAACTTCTACTTTGCAAATCCATTACTGAAATTGAATAAACTGCCTGGTCAAAGGTACTGATTTTCTAATTCTAGTGTAATCTTCCTAACTCCAGGCAGACAAGATGAATTTATAAAAATGGCAAAAATCTTCATCATGCCCTGTTGCCTGTTCCATGAGAGCATTTGGGAATATTTTGCTCCACTCAGTACCCAGTATTTAAGAGGTTTCTATGTGTCTGAAAAGCTCGTATTCTAGTTCTTTGTTTTTGTTATTGCTGTTTGTTTGTTTTCATTGGAGTATTCAGCTATTTTTATTAAATCCCAGTAGTCTTCTATTTGACATACATTTCTCAAATTTCTCATCCAGAAAATAGTTCTTGATTACAAGTTCGTTAATGATGGCTAATATGAAATATCTCACACAATACTAAAATAAAAAAAAAATGTAATTGAAACATGCCTCATTAACAAAAGACTTGTCTCTAATGTAAACATCTGGAGCAGATAAGAGTATCAGACCAGGCTAGTCCAGAAAGTTGAGTCTTCTCAGTGGGTTGGTCAGGAATGAAAGCAAAATGCAATTAAAAATATTGAGAAACACAGGCCACTTCTTCCACTCAATAACTCTACTGAGTAGTAGAACCTATGACTTAAATAGTATATATTTGGAATTTTTATTTGTTAACATCACATGGAGTTCTTGTCCTTGGAAACAAAACAGCAACAACAAAAAGCAGTAATAATGACACAGTATGATTTGAAAAAAAAAAAAAAAAAAAAAAAAAAAAGCCTTACACAACCTCTATATTTCTATCAGTACATACATGCATAAACATATAAATGGTAAGGGCATTTGTAACCAACCAGGAAAGATAAAATTACTAAGGATCCTTAGCAGAATTTGTCCTCAGAGGGAACGTGTTAAGTCCCCACATTTCATCTGAAGCATCTTCAATTTTATCTGAAATACCGTTCAAATATCTTGGTGACAAACTATTAAGTATTTAGAAAGACAGTCTAAATGATCTATTCTTTCATCCTTTCATTAGGTTTTTTATGTCATGAAATCACTGGAAAGGGGGACATTTTCCAAACAGTAAAAAAAAGCTAATTCCTGACATGACTCTCATCTTAACCATTCAAAGAGTAGCAATAATTTATACATACAATATTTGACACAACAGTTCTGATCTCCACTTTCTTACTTTAAAATGAAGCCAGGAAAAGAAGAAAAAAAGGTCCTTGAAATGCAATTGCAATTATCTTTATAAAATAAAGTTAGTTCAGCAGAAGTATACACATAGATGCCCTGAAAATGAGACTATGTAAACCCAAGTCAAGCAAGGCAAGGAAAATAAAAAAACAAAATGAACTAAATTCGACACAATATAGAAAAGGTTCTCTACTTGCTTAATTTGACCATTTTAATGGAGCATGTTGTGTTTATGTTCTGGTTGTTTATGTGAGGAACTAATGAAGCTGTTTTTCCTTTTAAGGGGCCAGAGGGATTTGAGGAGTCATTGAGAGGTTAGTGCTCAGGCTAGTGGTCTGTTCAGCCAGAGAAGCTGTCAGGGCAATGCCTGCAGCTCATGCTGTGCTGCAAGACTCTGCCCAACTGCATTTCCAAAGGGATATGTGTGTTTTATGTATGCAACAGCTGTTCCATTACCTCCCTTAAAATGACTACATAAAGCAGAGAACCTTTTCCCAATTTATTTTAGTTGCTCTTACTGAACAGCTTATCTGGGGCTTGATCCAAATCCCATGGAATTCAATGGAGAGACTTTTCATTAACTTTTTAAAGCAGGCTTCAGATTCATTAGAGAAAAAGACTTTGGATTATTTCTTGACAAAAGTCCCCACTGTCTTCTTCATTGAATAGACGCTATTTTATTTATTTTTTTTAAAGATATAATGAAATATTAAAGGAGAAATTCCCAAGGATTCAGAGCTTCTCATGCATACATTGTGATTTTTATCCAAAATTTAGCCTGATTCTTTCTTATGTTGATTGAGGTTAAAATCTTTAAGTAATACTGACTTTTTTTTTTTTTTTTTTCCTTTGTGCTGACATTTTACAGACTCTACCTGACATAAGAACTTAAATAGGTAAGAAAAAGAAGGCTGTAGGTCTAGAGAAGTATCATTCACTTGTAGTTTCCTGCAATTGTTTTTTTTTTTTTTTCCACATAAGTTAGAAGATAAAAAAGTATTTAAAAAATAGAAAAAAAAAGAAAAAAAACTAAAAAGATGAACATTTTTAATTTAAAGCTTCTGCAACAAAAGTTATGAAATTGCTTTTCTTTCTATATTTCCCTTAACATAAGTTTATAAACTTATTTTTATTTGTATTTTGTAATAGAAACAAATAGAAATTAAAAATAATAATAATATTCGTGAAATAATGAATACAATTCTTACTTTTCTGATTATAACTTTCCTTATCTAATGCTGGACTACGTAGATGATGGGAAGAGTAGAAATTGAAATGAAGTCATAGATTGCAGGGTTTTTTTTTTTTTTTTTTACAGTAGCTGTGCTGTGACGTCTGATGAGCCAAATTGAGGCCACCTACCAGGATACTTAAAAAGCTTTTCAAAAGTTGATTTCCAGTGGCAGAAAAATCAAATTTTGTTTGTTTAATTGGCAATGAAGTGGAAAGTTAAACAGCTGCTACTTAGAGTGTTCAAGATCAAACAAAAGATAACATAAATAAAACTAAACAGTTTTTCTTAATATAGGATATTCCTATCCTACCTTGTTGAAGCTAATGAAGAAAAGTCTTGCTTGCCCTACAGGGGCAGTCATATTAGTGTTGGGTTAAACCTAAATGATCATATGTAAGCGTATGTATATTTATGAAAATTGTATTTGATATTAAACAAAAAAAATAAAGAAAGTCTGTGAAGAACTAACCTACTAGTCTTTTATTTTATTTTATTTTATTTTAAATTATGTTAGGTTGTGGAGACCTAAAAATAAGTACAAAAACAGATTAAGCTATAATGAACTTCCTTAACAATCTGTAGGTCTGCATGTTTACAGGCCTCCTAAACCAGAGATGGTGCATTTGTGTTTATTAGATTTTGAATGCATCCCATCGTTGCTTGTACCACATGCTAACAAAACTTGTGTTAAATTCATTTTTGTGGCTTCCTGATTAAAGCTGGTTCACATCTTGGCAGCTGGGCCATAAGCATTCTTTATGATGCTTCGTTCCCATTGAATTTTATGGGAATTTCTTCAGAGATTTAGGGCTTTTAAAAAATGCTAATCTAAGCTTAAACTTTCCTAAAGGAAAGTGGTCATTCTTCAAGTGTTTTCTCCCTCTCTATACAGACAGATATTTTCTGCAAAGCTTGAGCAAAAGAGATGTCCTGAGAGACTGTGAAGTACAGAGTCTAACTGATGGCATAGTGGGAAAACAGTGTGGTTTTGCCTTGGAAAATGCCAGGAAATAAAAATCTGAGCGGGTGCAGCGTCACAAAATGTTTGAGAATAAAACTAGGATTTGTGGGAGGAACAGTAAAAGAGAAAGAATTCAGGAGAAGATCTGATGGTGTACATTAGTGTTCAGTATCACTCAGAGAGGCATTTTCATTTAAATTGGCTTAATTATTCCATTAAGCACATGAGGCCATTTGCCCACTGTGTTGTTCTGCCCCCTTCTCTGTGGCTTTTCTCTATCTTTCTCTACCCTCCCTCTTATCAGAACTCTCTCAAGTTCACTAGAATACAACTATAGGAGAGCTCTTATCCTCATTATGTGGCTGAGTCTTGCAGTCCTTCTTTGTACAAAATTGTCATTGTACACATGTGGGACTTACACCTGAAAGCAGACATAAGGATTTTCTTCTGTCACAATAGTGAATATGTTACTAGAAAGGTTACTAGATGAACCATAAGTGAGGACCATGATGTACTGAAGGCTGTATGTGCCTATTGGGAACTGTGCCTTTCAGGTCTGTTAACAATCTGAACACTGCTATTTTCCTCTGAAGATGAAAAGGCGAGACATATTAAACCAGATGAATATCAAGAAATATGGAAGTGGAGAGATGTTACTATCATCTTCACAGGGCAAGCCCTCTCTCTCATTCCTCCTCTGAGATTAAATTAATCCTGCCCCGGACATGCTCACAGTAAAAGGAGTCAGATGTAGTCACTTAGACTGTAGATACCTAATGTATTGACATTTGAGACAAGGTAGACACATTCCTTCATGAACGTGGGAAGCTACCAGAACCATTAGCTTCTACTGAATGACCCAGAACTGGGATAGTGGCATGAGTATTTGAATTTCCAGGAAGATCAGTTATAATTATATATGATTTATGCCTTGTAAGAACTTGTTGTAAAAATCATTGGGAAAAAAAAAAAAAGAAGAAAATAAAATAAACAAAAATAAACAAAAAAAAAAAAAAAAAAAAAAAAAAAAAAAAAAAAAAAAAAAAAAAAAAAAACATTGTGGGCATAAGATGACTACAAAATATTATTTCATTCTCTTTCATTCCATCTTGTTTTTCCTTAAAAATTGTATTACTACCATATTGTTTGTTAAGTAGCTAATCACAGACTT